>VDFB02278196.1:0-99169 GCA_007258455.2 Sequoia sempervirens
AGGTGTTTTGAAATGACATTTTGAATAAGGAAAACACGTTTTCCAGAAAGTGCATGGAATGAAAGATAAATAAAAACACATTTTTATGAAATGGAATGGTGATCACAGAAATGTTTTATTGAATAAATCTCAAACATGAAACAATGATGCCTTGAAATCATAAAATAAACATACTAAAATAAGAAAGAGAAGCAGGAAAGAAAAGCGAACATACCTGCAAAAAGAGTTTGCAAACTAAAAAGAAAAGGAAACCCTGGACGCCTTGTGAAAACGTAGCCAAAAAAATTTGAATGATTTATCACAATTGGATGCCCTTTTATTGCAACTAAACATTTAAGAATCTGCCATGAAAAGAGGAAAAGAAGCGAATTCAAACACAAACTGCACTCTCCATTAATGACGTCAGGATTTTTATGACTCAGAGCAAGCAAAGAGGTGATTTAAAAAAAAAGTAAACTTAAATCGGAGTTTTTTGAGGCTTTTGCAAGTTCGCCCCAAGTGAAATCGGGTTTGAGAAGAGCAATTGCAAGTTTATTAAGATGAAAGACTCAAATCAAGCCTTTTTATGTATGTTACAATTTACTTTAAACTTGAATCAGACTTTTCAAATGCAAATGCAAGTGTTTTAAAATGAAATCGAGCCTTTTTCAAGTCATTGCAAGTGACTTTAAGTGAAAATCAGATCTTTTTCAAGTTATTACAAGTAAAAATAAAAGAAATCAGACTTTTGAGGAGGAATTACAAGTGACTTTAAGAAATCAGAGCTTTTTAGAGTAATTACAAGTAACTTAAATGAAAAAGTAACTTGCAAAGAACTTAAAAAGTTCCTACACTTGTAAGTCATTTAAAAAGTTCCTAAAAAGACTTTAAAAAGAAAATTAAAAGCAAAAACACTTGCAATAGAGATAAAAAGTTCCTATTATAGACTTGTAATAAGAAACTAAATTCCCTACTTGCAGTGATGACATAAAAACCCGAAATTGACCAAAAACACACTAAAAATGACTTAGAATTTCACGAAAACGAACGAGAGTGAGTGAAAAATGTTAACCTAAGGGACTATAGACCCAAAACTGAGATTTTCTAACCTTTGTACCTCGTAAAATGTGCCTTAGAAAAGAAATCTTCAAATTTTATCAAAATTTTAATAGGTTATCCCAATTTTTAACAAGTCAAAAATTAGGGACATGTTTATGACATATAGAAGAATGAAGATACAAATAGAAGAATGTCATGACAGGTTCACTTCCTTTGTATCCTTGTACCAATGGAGTAACAAGGGCCATCCAAAGGAAAGCTCACAAACATAAAGACACACCAAAAAACATGATACGGGGGATCACATTACACACATGCAATCACAAAGAACATAAAAAGAAGATAGAAAAGACTAGTATGTCACATGCAAGCCAACCTAAAGTAGGTCGTTCACATCCCAATCTTTCTCATTATATACGGAAGGCAAATAACTAGCCAAAGGGCCAACAAAAAGTGCCATACTAGGACAATCATCACCAGGTTCAACACACGGTGATTCACTCTTTTTAGGAGGATCATCATAGTTGCACCCATCTAAGTTCATGGAAGAGGAAAATAACAAATTCAACTCATTATGCACTTTCTCATCAATCTTAATAATCTCATCATCATCATCCAAGTTAATCACAATAGGAGGTCTAATGACAATGTCCATTGTAGGTTCATATTTTTGTTGTGGCGAAGGTGGAGAATCATCATGCTTTGTTTGAGTTAGATTTTGATCTTGGTGTTTTGGTTTGTTCTTTTCTTCTAGCTAATGAGCAATAGCACGACGTCTACGCCTACTCTCTTTAGCATTTTAGTGTCTTCTTGCACGGTTTTCAAGTTGTGATGGTGTAGGAGTAGGTTTATTAGCCATTGGTTTCTTTTCTTCCCATAAGGGAGGAACAAAAGGAACCATTGAGGGTTGGTCAACCACTTTCTCTTTAGGTTTATAAACTTGTTTGATTTTAGGAGGCACTAAAGGAGTTGTATGGTTATCTCTTGGTCTTTTGTAGGAAATGGGTGGGTGAGTTGTGTTGGACTTGTCTTGGTTACTTGGAAGGGCGTTTGGCTTAATCATAGGTTCATCAATGATAGGTTGGGGAGGAGAAACATCCATGGACTCATGAATATTGCCAAGGGATAATTCTGCTATGCACTTTGCTTAATTGACCTCATGCATTCCATAAATATATGAAAAAAGAAAAAAAAAATTCACAAATGGACCTTCCACAACTCTTGGAAGATGTGATTACTTTTTAAGGAATCACATAAAACTAGTCTATAAATTTTAAATTATACCCGCTCCACCATTTTACAAGGAAATTCTCTAGTATACATTATTCTTAATTTTTTTAACATAACCTCTTCATAATTAAAATAATTTTTTATATAGCTTGCTTATCAAGTCGCTGCAAGAGACCAGGAAGTAATGCACACCATAAGAAAATTGGAGAGTGTTTCTTGAGACGTAAGCAGCTGCATGAGATCTTGGGTTATGCGCCCCACAAGAGAATAAAGGGGGAGAAGTCTTCAAGCAAAATTTCACTAACCTTGAATTAATTCAGCCCCGGAAAAGCTGTCGACCTCAAAACCATTTAGCCAGCGTCGTCGCCGAAGGAAATATGTGGGGAGTTGATGAACATTGAACTCGTCGAGCATGCACCTCTTAAGGTATAAGCCGAAGGATAGGGTAACAATGTGTCTTATCGGCTATTCCATTCAAAATTTGAATATTGATGTTTTGCTTATTTATATGCTGCGGCATTCAATTTGCAGTTCGGTGAATTGCCCCACACACTCCATTTTGACATCTACACAAGTTGCAGATCAGTTTAAGAAGTGGACAAATGTAACACAATTTAGAAAGGCACGTCTGAGGTCCGGCAGTCGTAAAAGGGTGTTGACGATGAAGATTGTAATGCAGCATAAGGCTGATGGCAGGTATGTGCGCTCACCCACATTGAGACTCATTGACCTTCATTGTCTCATCCGGGTGCCTCGCCTTGGTAGAGTGAGGCCTAGACTTAATTGGATAAGACGTATTCATATAGTTAACTGAAGATTTGATTGGTTTCAGTAGCTGGCAGCTGAAGAAAAAACAAATGTTAGGGGGTGCTTCAGGGGAACTGAACTGATAGGTTAAGGCAAAATAGACTGAGAACTAAAGGGATGGTTGATAGTAGTTGGAGATTGCATAGAATAGGTATTGGAAAAAGAGGAACTTCATGGTGATTAATGCCTTAGTCATTGATGTATTTCATTTATTAATTTGGATCTAAATAATCTTGTGTTGAACTAATAACTGATCGCTAAACTGTTTGGGTTAGCCCAAAGCACACACGATAAACTGATAACTGAACTGGTTGGGACAACATAATTGATTTATTTAGTAGTTCAAAGTTCACAGATTGGATATCATAGAAAAATCCACTTCATTGGTGATATTCTCTCATTTCTTTTGACCAAGGATACTTGTTTTATTGAATTGGGATGTGCATGGTCTTTTCCATTCAACCGACATGACTGCAAACAACATGCATTTCAATATTAAATTACAACTGATATTGACAAACAGTTTGTAAGGAGCATGATGTATAGACAGTGGTAAGGAGTTTACTTATAGGCCAGGTTCCTTTCCTTTTTGCTTCACATATTCATCTTGCATTCAAATTGATAATGTGGGAATTCAATTTAGCACAATCCTAACAAGTGTTGACAACTACTAACCCAGCCAATATGCTTTTCAATTTTTATAGTGCTAATTGTTTGCAAAATGATTGCTATAATTAGCCTGTATAACCAGGATAAATTCATCGTCTGCTACAATTTTGTAACATTTCCAATGATTGCATGCAAGAAAATTCACTTTCAACTCATAGGTGAATTTTCAAGCATTCCACTATGATTTTTTGAACATCACTTTTGAGCTCCTCCCACTAAAGACCTAGTTGACTTGATGATAAGTTTTGAGAAAACCCAAATCTACTCTAGTGGGAGAGTCATTTAATTCTAAGAGAATTGTTTTTCTCAGCTGGTATTCTTGCAAAGTTACAATCTATTCTATTCTTGTACCATAACAAGTCATTTTGTTGAATATTTTGTCATTGATGTCAAAGGTACATAGTTCTGTTATGGTTGTATACATGGAAAAGAGAATTGAAATGAAATACTTGTTGGCAAATGGTCAATGCTCCCCTCGGGATTCGTGACATGGACTAACCACCTTCTGTGGATCCATTAACTCTGGTGGTTGTATCGGGCATTAACAAGTCGATCTTTTGGTGCAATGACAACCGTGAGGCCAACAATTGGTATCAGAGCCAAAGGTGTCGAGTTCGAATCCCCTCAGTGCATTGTTAGCAAATGGTCAGTGCTTCCCTGGAGATTCGTGACATGGACTAACCACCTCTTGTAGATCCGTTAACTTTGGCGGTTGTATTGGGCATTAACAAGTCAATCTTTTGGTGCAACGACAACCATGGGGCCAACAATACTAGAGTATCTCTTAGCTTGTAAAGTTGCTGATTATTCATTAGATCTTCAATGTAATTGAAATGTCGATTATGTGTGGTGGACCGTTTATGTCAGTTGTTTGCTTGCTTGCTTCCTTCTTGCCACGCCAGTTGCTTGCTTGCTTACTTCGTCAGCTGCTTGCTTGCTTACTTCATTCTCCCACCTATAGATGTGGCACAATTCTTTGTTGTGGGTGGCTAATGTTTATTATCGACATCGTGTTTTTTCTTAGTCAAATCTTAATCCTCAAATGTTTCATACATGGTGTGACTTGTTTCCGAGAATTAGGTCTGACATGGAGTCTAAAGACAAAAAAAATGGACTTTATATTATGAGGTGGCTTGTGCTCTTAAAAGTCTAGGCAATTCATTTTATTAAAAGATTCTTTTGTGTAACACCTTGGTAATTAAGTGATGGCGACTTGTTTGTTTCTGAAGATGACTTCGGATATCAGTGGTTGAGGTGGCTTATGGTCCTAGCAGATTTATTTCTTTCTCCATAAACTTCAGCGATTTATTCTTTAGTCATGGGTATGTAATTGACTACCCTTCGTGGCATTAAATGCATTGCAAACCATTCATTTTCTATGCATTATCTTCTGGCGGACCATACTGGAAGATATTATACAGTGTCACATCATGGTATATTAATGTTTGGGGTGGTTTGGATTTATTTTGTGGAAGTCATTTCTATATAGCGAATCTTATAAGCTTTGTCTATGTGAAAAAGCCAATGGGAGACATGGTTCATCAATGAGTTTGTGGAGTAGCGCTGTATGTAGGCCTTAGTGGCACTCTTGTCTTGCCATGTTGACTTTAGCTTTGAAGATGGGCAGTTATTTTTGAATCGGTTTTTGGCAGGAGACGTTATGAGTTTGAGAGACATTTGTTTCAGGCGGACTTTGTAGTCAGAGTGGAAGTCATGCTTATTGTGTAGTCATGGTGTACTAAAAAATCCATCGATACCATCTATTTGAGGTGTGGGCTGCATAATGTGAAATTTGTTGGAGTTATTTTGCGCTATGTTCGTGGAGTCAAGTGTGTGCTATTGCAATATGTGTACCTTTCTTATTTTTGTGATAGATGATTTAGTAGAGGCTGGATTGTGAAGTCTGTCTTCTTTGTCGCCTTCACATTGTGTGGAATGGAGTCTATGAATAAAAATCATATCCTCTGTCATATTCTCTATTGAAATGCTCTTCTCCGATCTCTTGGTTGACTTTACATGGGAACATCATTCTTCAATGTGTTCATGGGTAAAGTTTTTCTTGGAGATTGATGGAAGCTTTTGGTGAAGTCGTGATATGGGTATAGATATGACTGTGTGAAATCTGTTTTAGCGATTTCTTTACTAGTCAACATCGCCTCTTTTTGGAAGAACATGGTGATTTAAATGCTATTGCTATTATTTTTGTGTGAACTGGACAATGTGGCAACAATGTTTTTTTTATTCAGGTCTTTTGAGGAGTCACAAAGTTTAAAAGATTGATGATCAAGGTGTCTTGAGCAGATTGCTACAATTCTGTTTATTTTTGAGTGAAGATATATTGTTGTTCTGGGGTCTTAATAATTTTGTGATAGTCATTCATGAATTTGGGCAGTAATATCAAAAATCATGAAGGCCCGTTTATGAGATAGAAGTTTGTATTGAGGAGTGGTGCAAATTCAAGATGGTTTTCTTTCTTGTATTGGTATCAGTGAACAGAGTATGAAGATGTGCTGAATGTGTGTGTGAAATGTCGTCTATTGTTGTGCTAAGATTTAATGCATGAATCTTGTTTCTATGAGTTGGTGCTCATGCTAGAGTTGGTGCTTCCAGTGAGTTGGTGCTCATTGTTGTTAATGAAAACTATTGATCTGCTATGGTTTTTTACCCAAAAGGGTTTTCCACATGAAATTGGTGTTCTTCTTGTTGATGCTTGCTCTTACTGTTTACATTGTTGATTTTGATGGTTTTGAGGTTTTTAAAAGTTTAAAATACTAATTCACCCGCCCTCCCCCCCTCTCATTATTTTTTGTATGCTCTTCACATTCCTCTACCAAACTTGTCAGACGACCTAGAATCCTATTGAATCTTTTGATTTAGTTATCTTGTCGAGGATTCTTGTTGCAATTTCAATGTTGCAGTGTCAGTCTAGTTAAGCTAGTGGGCCAAGTTTGCACAAAGGGGTAATTCAACTTCCACTTTTTCATTTCCTTTTTTGTATATAATCTCAAAGCCATACCTTTGAACTTTTGTGATCCATTTTTCTACTCTTTTGAAGAAGTTGTGATTCTAGACATACTTTAGACTAACATGATCCATTTTAACTTTGTTGTCTTTTCCCATTAAATAAGGATGCCATTGCTCAACTGCATGAAGCATGACCAAAACTTCTTTTTCCTATGAGGATTTGGATGCATATTTGCTTTCATTTTTTGATTTTCCAAATAATATCGATCGACCTACTTGGATTAATACTGTTTGAAGTATCATATTCCACTATAAAGTTTTGTGAGGTCATGCATAGTAAGAACATGTGTACTAAATGTGATCTACTTTTGGGCTTTTTATCCTTAAGATTGTCAATACAAGTCAGTTATGGCTAGTGTGTAGAACTAGAGTCCCTCCTTAATTTGCAAGGAAGGCTTTTTGTTTTCTAGTACTTGTGAGAAATGTACAATGATGAAATCTATAATCTTATATACGTATTTACAAGGAGTCTTGTAGAAAAATGTAAATTTTTCTATCATACAACATTAAACATTGCACATAAGGGAAGTAGCATCTTCAAAGTAGTTACAACTAAGCTTCCTCTTGCTTGCTAAGTTTGCATGCACTAAAAGGTTCACCTAAAGTAATGTAGAAAACTATAGCAAATGCAATTTTCCAAACCACAACATTAACATAGTCAAACATAAATAAATTAAAGAATCTACAAGACCATTCAAGAAAACGTGCACTCAATGGCATTAAAACCCTTAAAATGTTCTTCATATTCATTCACAAAATGTATCAATCTCATACTTTACAAACCTTTGCAACTCAAATACACTAGTGCTTTGTGTTATGTGATCCAAAGATATTACAATAGGTGTTACTAGGTGTTTTATATAACCTCCCTAGGTAATTATGAAAGGTGTTCATTGCTCTATCTAATAAATTAAATACATGAATTATTAATAGATATGACAATGCATACCAGAGACACGCGTAAAATATATCTTTATTCGCACATGAAATTATTACAGAAGAAGACCAGAGTTGGTCCACTAAGGCTTAGAGTCGATCTGACTAGATCATACTACTGTCCTTGACGATGCACAATGTATTTAAAGGAGTTGACAATTGCCAAGAAGAACACAACCATCGAGCAACCAACACTTATAACTACCTGAAGTCGACAACAACTAATACAACAATTACTACATATTCAGATAATCAATATTATCGATTATTCGAAACACAATAATGGACATTGTACATTGACTACATCATTCCCCCCCCCAAAAAGAAAAAGTCATCTTCTAGATGACAAGTAAACTTCAAGTAACATTAGGGAAGACTTGCCAAATTGATGACGATATTGTAGACAAATTTGGGAGTGTACTTCGCAAACTCAAAATTGGAGTGTGCTTGGAAATTCAA
Source organism: Sequoia sempervirens (assembly GCA_007258455.2). Classification (NCBI taxonomy): domain Eukaryota; kingdom Viridiplantae; phylum Streptophyta; class Pinopsida; order Cupressales; family Cupressaceae; genus Sequoia; species Sequoia sempervirens. The sequence goes on from VDFB02278196.1 coordinate 8,164, forward strand.
ATGAGTGCAATGGGGGTCTTGGGGAAATGCTCCCAGCGGGGTCAAAGGGCAACACCCCTTGCGGAGTTTTGGGGGCAGCGGCCCTCATGGGGTCTAGGGGCAGCGCCTTTGGCATGCTCCCTACCACGATATAGGGCAGGGTTGAGGGGTGGAGCCCTTACCACCAAGCCCAATTTAAGACCTTCAAAACCACAGAACTTTATGGTGTATATCATTTCCATGATTTTTTAAGAGGCAAAAAACAATGCTGACGAAGACAAAAATTAGAGATCTTAGAGTGTTTATCCAACGTATGATGTCTGTAAATTTTAAAGATCAGATTATATGCACAGAAATAAATTCAAATCAGACACAATAACACAGCAGATACCCTGGGAAAACCCTCCTCTTGAGGGAGAAAAACCCAGCAACAAAGATCACTCTTATATATATAAATGGTGGCAACAAATCTCTTTACAATGAGGCCAATTACAAGGCCAATCTCCAGCACCAACAGAAGATACAAATACAGATAATAATCTGCACTTCTAAATCTCTAAGTCTGCCCTTAAGGAAATTCGCAATCTGCTCTTGATGAGATTCGAACTCTGCTCTTAATAAAATTCGCACTTGAATAAATGAATCGAACTTGAATGAATGAATGTCCAAGAAAAAGTGACCTCATATATATGCCACATGAAGGGGTGCGAATATAATAAATGCAAGTCGGCTAGAGGTAAATAAGTTTTCCTTTAGAATGAAGTCGGCCACCAAGAACAATATAGAAGAATGCGCCAAAGAGAGAAAATCGAAGATAATATGAAATGAGGTCGGCCTCATACAAATCTTCATCAAATATAACTTCTTCAAAACTCATGCCAAGAATATATATAAATTAAATAGCCTCTTGGCTATCATTTAATTTATCAAACTGGAGTATTATATCGACGCTGTATGTTATCATTAACAATGTCAACCAAGGAAGGAAGCTGTTGTATGATGGTTGATATCCATGCGATACAAGCCAACACAATCCTTTGTATTTGTCTCAAACGAAGATGCCATACTACACCTATAAGGACAAGCCATACTACAAGAGGAGAAAGATGGAATGTACACACCTGTTTCTTTTTTGATAATCAATGTCAATGGAGGAGTATAACATGAACATTACAATGAAGTTTGCTTGCAAACAGAGCTCTGATATAATATTTTCAATTTACAAGCACTGTTGATATAAGGATGAACATTTTAAAATGAAGTTATATTATCTTTATCAAAATAAACAACATTTATGTTCCAGAACCAAAATACCTTGAAATAGGGAATAGGGAAAGATAGCCACAGGTCTATTACAAAGTCTATAAGGCTGCTGCTTCTGCTACAGGCCTTGACTGTCATCTAACTTCTACAGATTCCTCGTCCAAGCGTGCTGCTATGTGATGGGTTGTAGTAGACATAGTTATATACCACTTAACCTCCATGCCAACATCATTAAACACCTCTGCCAGGACATAGGATTGAAGGAAAACCTACAGATTTGTTTCAGTTATGCACAGTTCTGGAAAACTGGGCTCTAGAGGTAGGGGTGGCTGAGAAGAAATGCACCAAACCACTCTAAATCATAGTAAACACCCCCAACCAACCCGCAATTGTTTAACCATCCTTAGGTGCCCCTTGTAGAAGTGAAATCTGCCCCAAACTTAGGCACTTCAGCCTGGAAACTGATATATGTGAAAAAACAAAGTTGGAAAACTAGGACGCGGCGCAGACTCGACAGCCCAAAATAGGACTTGGACTCGAGACTCGGCTAGGACTCGGCAAAAAATATAAAAAAATAATTCATTTAGAGAACATAAGAGCCTAATTTGATTATCAATTTGTCATAATTCAATGATTACACATGTCATATGATCATCAAACACTCAATAATTGAAATTTCATCATTCATACTCATAGTTTCAAACTTTCAAATGTATAACAGCATCATAATTTTATAAATGTTTACATATAATCAGATGTTAAAATGAGAAAAACATTAACAACCAAATAAAATCTATATCTTCCTCTTTCCCCTCCTATTGCAACTCAATTTTGCAGGCCTAGAACTAGAAGGTGCTACAATATCCAAATGAGGAGATTGAGGAGTGGTTTCTTGATCTTCAAAAGTGTCTTCGTCCTCCGCCATTGCATCCAATCCTCCTGCTGCTTCTTCTTCTACTACTGTGCTCTCCAATTCAGCAAGATCCTCATTAGTAAGGAAGACATCAACATCATCATTTTGTTCATCAATAGTCCATTCACCATATGGATCAATATCATCCAAGTTGATGGACTCATGTGAAACACCCTCCACCTTTCTAGTTCGAAGGCGAAGGTTGTACTGAACAAAGACTAGATCATTTGGGCATTGTTGGGTCAACTTGTTTCTCTTCTTTGTGTGAATGTTCTCAAATAAGCTCCAATTATGTTCACACCCAGAAGCACTACATGGCTGCAACAAGACACATATGGCTAGCTTTTGAAGATTTGGTGTGCTAGCACCATAGTTCTCCCACCATAAATCTACAAAACCACATTTAAAAAATATAAGTATTAATAATAAAGTAAAAAATGTAAGAATCAAGTTTCTAATTTCATCTTGTAGTATTGAACAATTTTTTTTACCTGGTTGTTGTATTTCTCTCCTTTTAATTGCTTGTTGTGAGGAAAAGAGTCTCCCCTTTGCACCTTTGTAGACCTTGAATAGATAAAAATAAAATTAAATCAAATATAGAAAATTCATAGATAGTCATAAATAAGATGTAACAAATTTCACCCCCAACTCATCAAGCACCCTGTCTCTCATCTCATGATCAGGCACCATCTTATCGATGCATGTGACAAGACTTGCCATGACCTCCTCATTAGCCTTAAATGTGTCAGAGAAGTAGAACTTTGGGTTCAAGAAGTAGGCAAAGGCATGTATCGGTTGGTGGAGTTGGTTTGTCCATCTATGATCAATGATGCGCCAAATGATTTCATATTTTCTTTTGTTTCTGCCATAGTAATGTGAAATGGCCTCTTTGGCCCTATCCATGGCCTCATAAATGAAACCCATTGGCATACCCTCTCCATCCACCATTAGAAGAACCTTAACCAAAGGTTCTGTCACCTAAAAAAATGAAAACAAATGTTAAATTATTACAAAATTAACCCCTCAAAAAATAAAACAGCAAATAGATTATCATGTATAAAGTTTATTTTTGTGTTTGTTACTTACCTCAATCAAATCCTCTCCATTTTTGATGAATGTGTCATCAAAAACCATGCTTACAATCCCTTTAGGTTTTTTAGAAAATGGGGACTTTATCCAAGCATTGGACACAAACATTTGCTTGAGATAAGCAATGGCACCAAGAATGCTTTGCAATGTGAGGAAGTGGCTAGAAAATCGTGTCATTCCTGGTCGCACAAGGTCCTTGCCATTTGTGAATTTTCTCATCAAGGAAAGCACCCAAGTATGGTTGTAAATAAATTTGGTAACATTTTTGGCATCTTCAGCCACACTTTTGACCCATCCAATCTTCCCAATGTCCTCTAGCAACAAGTCCAAGCAATGTCTAGCACAAGGAGACCATGAAATTGTGGGATGCTTTTACATAAGTAGTCTACCTGCAGCTACATGTGTAGCTGTGTTGTCCGTGATAATTTGGACAACGTTATCATTGCATAAAGTCTCAGCATTTTTGACTTCATTGGAGGCATCTATTGACTTTAGGAACACCAATCCACCATTAGAGGCCACTAAAAAGTTTAGGAGAGTCCTATTCCGTCCATCTGTCCACCCATTAGATAAAATGCTGCAGCCTTTTCTTCACCAAAATTTCTTTTGCTCATTAACCACAAGCCATGTATTCTTTACGGCTTCCTCTAGCAATGGCCCACTCAAATCTTTAGCTGTTGGGGTCTTAAACCCCTTTACCTGCAACTGTAAGGGCATTCACCAAACCTTCCCAATATGGGCTGCTTGCCACATTGAAAGGTAAATTATTGTAGTACCAAAAGTTTGTTGTTGCCATCCTAGCTTCATGATGTTTTTCTTTATTCCAACTGGTACCTTCAAGTGAAGGTTGTGCTCCTGGAACAATTTGTGGAATAAAAAAAATTGGTTTTGATGAAGGACCTTGGCTAGCACTTGTAGTAGAGAAAGAGTCCTTAGGACTCTCACAAGAAGATGAATGTGGCTAACGGATGCTTGGACTTGGGGCCTCGATGGTGTAGAAGTGGATACATTTCCACTCATCACTGCTGCTAGTGCATCCTTTGTTTTTTGCCTTTCATCTTTTTTCATTTCATACTTAGCAAGAAGGGCCTTCATCTCTCTAACCATCTTAGGAGTCGAGTTAGGGCATATATCCACATTTTGCCTAGGTATTCTTGCAATGTGGTATTTTAATTTGTTGATTCCTCCTGTCATCCATTTGTTGCATTCGGTACATGTGATCTCACCCTTTTTATTTCCTGGTATCCCATACTTCCATGCAGGGTCTTTTCTAGTTCCCCTTGGGTTTGAAGATGACATTGCTATTTGTTGTGACGTTTTTCACACATCGCCCCATTGCAAATGGGGACCCCCTAATTTTGGCTGTGCTTTTCGGTCGTTTTGGTTTGTCTCTCTTTTCTACTGTCTATCTTCCCGGGATTGTACCCGTCTGTGAGCTTAAATGTAAGATTTTGGCTAAGTCTAGAAATTAGGGTTTTGAATTTTCCAGCCAACCTGAAGTCAAATGAGGTGAATAAATTGCAAATTGAGCCTAACACTGATGCTAGTGTGCTTCCAACAGGCTTTTGACAAGCTTTCATCCGATCCTGAGGTACTTACTATTTTTAGTAAGTGTGCAATTACCGGCAATTCGTCAGCATTCTTGAAATTCCGACTGTTACACTGCATTCTGAGCACTTCAAGTTCACTTTTGACAAATTTTGAGCAGAAACGGACAACCTGCTATTTTTAGCAGTACAGCTTCCAGAGCAGATTTCAAGGACTAGATGTTACAGTTTCTGATGCATGTCCGGAGATTCCTTCTGGGTTTATCGAGGCCTTCACAGTGATGTGACATGCGAAGTATGATGACAACTTTCAGCATTCGGCCTTCAGAGGCCAATATTAGGGTTTGCATGCAGATATTTTCAGCGCATGTCGGCATTTTCTTTCTGGGTTTTCCAAGAGCTTCACGACGGTGTAACATGCAAATGGAGCTGACCACTTTTCAGAAACTTACTATTTTTAGCCCGTGCGTGCATGTTGGAGATTTTTCTGGGTTTTTCTGGGTTTTTCAAGATTTTTCGGGCAGTATGACATGCAAGATCATCTGGCAGCCGGTTGGTCACTTTTCCGGCCGCTTTATATTTTTAGCAGGTATCACTTGGGCAGCTACTCGACACTTCAGAAATGCAAGCTGATCATCATGCAACTGAAACAACGAGGTCAAATGGAGCTCATCTGAGCAACATGCACAAAATTAGGGTTTCGAGCTTCAGCGCTAAAAATGAGGAGTCAAAGGTCAAAACGTTCAAAACTGAGGTATCCATCATGATTGACATCCTTCCGAGAAGCTGCTGGCAAAATTTGAAGGCAATCGGAGAACTTGCTATTTTTAGTAAGTGTCCCAGGCGCAAGCTATAAATAGAAAGTTGATCTCGGCGCGGCGCATACAGGCAAGTTCACCAGCGATGGGCACACTGTCCAAATTTCAAGGCAAACAGAGTTACAGAGAATGGGGAATCAGATAGTTGCTATTTTTAGCAGGTCAATTAGGGTTTCCTAAAATCGAGGGCAGAACCCGACATCCAGGCAAGAACAACGTCCAGTGACGATCACCATGCTTCAGGCATTCAACACACAAAATTCGGAGACTTTCTGAGCAATTGCTATTTTTAGTAAGTCACTAAAAATAGCAGGTACAGACAGATACCAGGCGTCAGTGGCACAAACACATCCCGAGGTTCAGAACAAGGCAATATCAGGTTTTCTGGAGTCAGAAGTCAGTTCAAAGCACAAAATTTGAAGAACTTTCTAAAAATAGCAAATTAGGGCAAGCACGATCAAGTCACTCTAAATTCGACAAATGGCATAAAATTCACTGAAGTTGATAAATTTTCAAATCCGGCACCAAAAACTTGCTATAAGAAGCTTGAGGGAGGTTGACAGGGATGAAAATTCACTAGGGCACAAAAACTTGAAGCTTGACCCTCAAAATGCGCCTTGAGGAGGATGAGGTAATGGAAATTTGACTAAGTCTGCAAAATTGGAAGTAGAGGACCCCAGATGCGCCTTAGTTGAAGAGGTGGCCTGAGAAAATTCTAGGTGTCTCAAAATGAAAGCTCCTCCTTTCATTTGCGCCCTAGCTGCTTGGAGTGATAGAAAAATGGTTAAGTATAAAAAATTGGAAGCCCAGCATGCCAAATGCGCCCTTGAAGCTAAAGTTGAGAAGAGTGGCTTGAAATTCTTCTAAGTCTGGGAAATTTGAAGTAGGCAAGGTGAAATGCGCCCTTGGAGTCACAGGGTGTGAAATTTTCTAAGGCATTAAAATTGGATGCTTAACCTATCAAATGCGCCTGAGGGTATTGAAGGAGAATGTGACTTGGAAATTTCCTAAGTGCGCCTGAGTCTCCAAAGATGTTGATGAAAGTTCCCAAGTGTTCGAAGTTGGAACCTCCAAGGGTCAAATGCGCCTAAGTGTGTAAAGGTGTTAAAATTAGATGTTGACCCATTAAAATGCGCCCATCTTGCAAAATTGAGAGCTTGACCCATCATATGCGCCTTTGCTTGGGAGGAAAAATAAAGAAGGTTTAAGTGTTGAAATTGGAAGTAAGCATTGTCATATGCGCCTAACCTTGAAGATGAGGCACTTAAATGCGCCCCAGCAGGTGGAAACATAAAAAAACGTCTAAGCAATGAAATTAAAAGCTCATGACATTGAATGCGCCCCTCTTTAAAAAGCATGAAAATTTCACTAAGTGTTTTAAATTGAACGGAGACCCATCTAAATGCGCCCATGAATGAAATTGAAAGTTGGATGTATAAAATGCGCCTTGAAGCTTGATAGGCAATATGCGCCTGGGGTGTTAAAATGAAAACTTGATGGGTGATTTGCGCCCAATGTTGAAATTGAAAGTTGACTAGGCAATATGCGCCCCTCTTGACAAATTGAAAGTTGACTAGGCAATGTGCGCCCAACCTAAAATGAAACCTTGATAGGTGAAATGCACCCATGGTCAAATTGAAAACACCACTAGCCATTTGCGCCCTTGAGCTTTTAAGTGTTGAAACTGGACGTTGGTAGGGTGATATGCGCCCAAAGAGGTGATTGAAGATGTTGAATGAAGCCTCTATAATCTGCGCCCCAAGCTGAAAGCACTATGTATGATTTGCGCCTGGGATAGAGAAGGTTGGCTGAGGTATCACAATCTCAAACCTCAACATATAATTTGCGCCTGAAGCAACATCTTCAAACTAAAAGTTCAACACATCATTTGCGCCCCTCTCTGAAGAAGTTAGAGATTTTTGCTAAAGTGTGTAGAATGCGCCATCAGCTGAAAATGCCTACTCCAATATGCGCCTTGAGGGTGTTGGATGAGGATTTATTTTTTTCTAAGTATTGAAACTTGCAGCAAGGTACCTCAAGTGCGCCCTCCATGAGTTGAGAGTTGAAAAAGTTCTAAGCGTTGAAATTGAATGCCCAGGGTGTCAATTGCGCTTAGCCTGGAGAGGGTGAGAACTTCAAAAATTTTCCAAGTATCCAAAACTGGAAGTTCAGGGTAAAATACGACTCAGCAAGAAGAAGATCATGGTATGAAATATTTCTAAGGCAACAGAATTGAAAACTTGACCAAGCGCGTGCGCCCATCAAAGAGGTGATTTAGAAATGGAAGTTGGAGGCTCTGAAGCGCGCCCTTGATGAGGGATTGAAAGAAAATCTGAGCAGGCGCCATGAGTTGGAAATGAAGGCCTCCATATGCGCCCAGATTTGAAGAAGGAATATTGACAATTTTCTAAGTGTTCTTAAGTTGGAGGCTTAACCTTTAAAATGCGCCCCCAAATGAAACCTTACCCATGAGTATGCGCCTTAAGGAGGGAATGATTTAAAAGGTTTACTAAGTGGCATCCGAACTTGAAGCTCCCCATACCAAATGCGCCACAACTTCAAGGAAGAATGAGTTTTAAAGTTTCTCTAAATATGTGAAATTAGAAGTTGCCCATCCCATATGCGCCCAAGACACAGGGGTGGCGCTTGGAATTTTATCTTCTTCCTAGTATGAAGTGCGCCCAAATGAGGGCATTTGAAGACAAAACAAAGGAGCTCATGGGTCACATGTTGGGCGTAGTAAAGATTATTCCTCCTACACATGCTAAAAGCGCTAGGTAAAGAGTGAATGTTGAGTTGAAAAATATAAATGAAGGATAGTTAAATATGTTGGGCGTGGAAATTTAAAAATATATCCCTCATGAATTATCAAATGCGCCCAAGACATTAGGTGGTGAATAAAATGTTCTCCATGACATGTGCTTTCAGGAAATTTCCTAAGTGAAGTCAATGAAATTTTTCTCACCACGATAAATTGGATGAAGTCGAATAAAATTCCTAAGGCAAAATTTTCAAAATGATTTAAAATTTATCTAAGACACAAAATATTTTCTTCCTTAAGAAAATATGCCTAGACGTAAAAGATGATAAAAACTTTCAGAAGCACGGATGAATTTGCCGATAAGGGAGTTCGATGATGTTAGCTTCACAGGGTTGATGAATATTTTCAAGTCAGAGCAAAGAAATACGCTCAAGGGTGAAGAAATAAAATAAATTTGATGAGAAATTATTTTTCTAAGGTCCAATATTCAAAAAATTAAATGAACCCGTTCGTTGGGTACCCATGGATTCGACACATTCTGAAGGAAATTTTCTTCTGGGTATTGGACGTCTGCGATGAGGAATGGATTTTAAGGTCTTCCATGCTTTGCTGTGGCCTTCAAGGTAAAGATTTTAACCAGGCACCTGGTTGATGAATTTCCTAAGGGAAATTTGAAAATTTTTCTAAGGCAAGGAACAAATGATGTTGTTAAAGATGAAATGCCTCGGCGGATGAATTTGAAAGTGATCGCGTAGATGATTTTTGATCAAATTCCAGATGAAAGGATTTTTCCTCAAGCCCGAGTTGGGTGAAATATCAGAGTGAAGTGCGCCAAGCAAAATGCAAGATAGATTGAAAAATTGGCTAAGGCGTGAAGAATCTAAACGCAAAGGCGACGAACACTGGGGAGATGGAACATGAATCTTGGTAAGTAAGTTGAGTTTATATTGTGAAATGTTCTAATGCTTCTCTCCTTGCTTGTTTTGCAGGAGGAATGTTGGAGCCAGAGCACGATGACTTGAAGTGGTGAAACACAATGGTATTACGACCTTCGGAGGAAGATAAAGTTTTGAAGGAAAGTTACAGGAAATGGCTAAGTGTTGGAGTTTCTCCTCAAGAATCCAATGTGCGCCCAATACAGTCAGACGGATGGCAAGCGGAAATGATCTAGTCCAAAACTGAAAAATCCTTCAAATTCAAGAATGGAAGTTCGAGCAAGGATCAGGAGGAAGATCAAGAGCAGTTGAACCCCAGATTCTATCAAATTTTATTTGAGGAGTCAATCTTATAGATTCTTTTACCCTCCTCTAAGCAATCAACAGAATTGGCTGAATAAGAAGATCAAGGACAGTGTGAACACGTTTCAAGGATGGAATCTTCTAGAAGGGTGGTGGCCATTAATGGCGCATTTATTACCCCTCTCCTTTGTGGCGGTTTTTAGGGCAATATTATTTAGGGCTGAGGTGGCACAATTCTGGCCACTCTATTGATTGTAACCCTAGCCGTCTTTTGGGACTTGGCTAGCTATAAAAGGGGGAGTCCCCCTTCATTTGTATCTCATTAGAATTAGATAGTAGACAGTAGACATTGAGAGAGTATTAGCATTAGAATTAGATAGTGTAGCATTGTAGAGCATTTTTGCATAATTTGGAGAAGAGAGAAAGTTTTCCCTTTGAAAACTTTTGAAGAGATTGTTGTGTAACACATTTTATGATAATAGATCTTTTCATTGATGATGAAATTCGTCTTGTCATGAAATGCTAGCAAGGTTTCTTCTTCCTTTCGTATCCAAGTAGTTTAAATTCATGCAAGTAGCTTACTTTGATGTGTGGTGTTTCATTGAGATAGCTTCGCTTTACTCCATACCACTAGCGGCTTGTTGATGATAAGTTCGCCTTGTGTGGTCAACTGGACATTATTTTGTGTTTAACTTCGGTTGTGATTTATATGCTTATATGCGTCGTTGTGATGGTGTATGCATGTTAAGTCATAACTTGAACATCTTTCGCTATTTCCTTGAAGATTGCACCGATTTTGCTGAGGCTGTCCGACGGAGGCTAGGTGAAATCCGGTTGAAGTCTATTGAAACGAAGCTCCACATATCCTGCATTTAGAATAGAATGTTAGTTTCTTAGGCCCTAAACCCCCTTTTACTTTCCGCACATTTCCGATTAGTATTAGGAATCCCGTGCTCACGCCAAATCATTGATTACGAAAGCCCTTAGTGTTGTCTGCTTTGTCAAGCGCCGAGAACAATTGTGGGGTCAGCAGAGAAATACCATTGTCACATCGGAGCCAAAAGCCCGGAGCTATTAGCATTAAAGGAACCTTGGAGTTGAGCGCCGCGAACTTTCTTGCAATCTTAGCGTCACGAGGCATCGCACTTTGATCAAGAGAGAATAGGCGTTAGCAACTTTCACGTTAGATGCGGTCCTGGCTCCCATCAAGCGAGAATTAGCTAGAAGGAGGAGCTAGAGATTGGGTGTTCGAAGAAATTTGGGAAAAAGGAACCAGTATGAGCTTTGAAGTTCGAAATCGGAGATATGTTAGATCTCTCTTATGTGAAAAAATCCAAAAAAAGTGAAAAGTTAAAAATTCAAAAAATCAAAAAAATGGAAAACCAAAAAAGAGATTTCTCAATGGATGGGCATGTTTCTTGCTCTCAAGATAGTCTTGTGGATATTGCTCAGATTCATGAAAGATTGAATGCACAGCTGTGGCCCGAGAACTTGTCTAAGTTTGCTTTGCCAGGAAGATGTCGAATTCATGAGACCTCCCAGCACGAAGAAATCAGTTGCCTAACATTCCTCTCAAGGACAGAGCTTGTTCTCCAAGGGAAAATTTTCTTTTGGGATGTCCCCAAGCCAGGAGTATTGGATGTAGAACCCGATGATTATAGCCTTCCAGGAGTTGTGGAGGAAGCCTTCACGAGATTCATACTTAGGATCCAGAATCAGTTGGAACTTGGAAATGTTTGCTTGAAAGGTATTTTGCTCCCTCGCTGGTGTCGGATTCACAACGCACCTCATCCTGAATTCACTTGTACAACATGTGAAGGAGCCATCAACTTCGCTAGATGTCGCCTCGGATTACCAGTACTACCATATGGATTCTTCAAAGACAAAGGATGGATTGAGTATGCCACACAAACATTTTGGGCACCAAATGAAGATGATACCCCAATATCACCCAACGACAAGGAGACTGAGTCACAACAGGATGACATGACTGAACTTAGCGAGCAAGCGGATGAAGATTGTTCCTACTTCACGCTAGAACGAGAAGCTATTGGAGCAGAGATCAAAGAAGCAATGGGATACATCCAAGGAAGAGAAACCATCCAAGGCAACTGTCAACATACGGAAGTGAATGAATGTACTAGATTGCGAGCTATTGAAGATCATCAAGAATCCAGAACGGAGGACTTAGCTCAAAGTTTAGATGGTGTGAGAAATTTTCAATGTCCATTCTCTCAAGGAGGGGAACGTGAAGAAGAAAGCGATTCTAATACGCTTCAAGAAAGGATGCTCCTTGATGAAAAGGTTCAATTATGCATGAATAAGATGGAAGAGATGATAAGCAGTTTAAGGCAGGATGATGTGTTTGACGGTCAATGGGCTACCAAGATGGAGGCAAAATATGAAGGGCACTTCGCGTCAGCACTTGGTCCATTATTCACAATCATGGAGGAGTTGCTTGATGAAATTGAAACAAATGAAATACTGCTTGATAAAGATATGGAAAATGAAAAGCAATTCGGGTTGGGGCTTAAGCCATTGTTAGAAATTCAAAAGGAGCCAGCGCATGAAGTAATCCAAGTTTCCAAGTGCTCTTTCGAGTTGATTTCCCACCCCACTCCTCCCAGTTTGGATCATCTACACATTTTGAATGCAAGTGGTATGGTTCACCATCAACTTCGGCCTCCTGATGAAGCAATGGATGACAGGCAAGAATTCATGCCATCAAATGAAGACCACCAGGTTGTATCTTTCCCCACTGTTGATTACAAAGAATATCATTTTGATTATGGAGATTTTGGAAAGAAAACTTGTTTATGGATTGATCATGGTCCGGATGAGTTGCCTCAACTGCTAATCTTTCCTGAAGTTTTGCTTGAGTTTGAGATTCGTATTGTGAAAGATTACTTTTCTGAGTTTAAGGACAAATTTGCTAGGCTCCGCACTATCACCGTTGTTCTGTCACTACTGAACATCCTAAGAAATCATGCTAGGAGCTGTATGTATTTAGGTCTTTTGATTGTTGTTCGCTTAAAGTTTTTGTTTTTGTTTAGATTAGTTGTTGCTTGGTTGTTGCTTTCAATAAAAGGGGATCCCATTTGTAAGGGGGGGATGTTGTGTTGTTTTCGCCATACTCCAGTACAATGTTGATGTAATGTTAGTCCATTTCTTAGATAGTCATCCAGGAAGTACTTTAGAATCCGAGGTTATTCTTTAAAGTCTTATCATTTGGTTAGGATCTGTACTTGACTCGGAAGGGAATCATCTATTGTGTCTTGACACCAAGTCTCATGATTGCTATATTTTACACACATGATTAATTACTCTAAGTCATTGAGGTTTCTTAGGAGAAGTCTCGGCAAGTGAAAATCTTACACCTTGCTTCAGCGCCACTGCAATTCTCAGACCCATTGGAGGCTTCATTGCCTGCCAGCCAATTGAGGAATTGACGGAGAAATCAAATGAGGAAAAGAGATGTGCTTAAAAGAAATATCTGAAAAACAAAAAAATGATAGAATGAAAAATGAAAGAAAATATTGCGAAATATTGGTTTTGGGAACATACGAGTAACTCCACCGGGGCTATGGACGCCCGGCCGGCAGTGGAGCAATATTCGTGAGAATTGTAGCGACAACCTCGGCGGGGCTATGGACGCCTGACCGGCAGCGCGGCAATGTCCTGGATGCTTTTGAAGTTTAGATATTTATTTAGCTTGCTGGGACGGATTCTGGGAACTTCAGTGGTCTTTTGAGCTGGAACAAACGCATATGCACACACTTGTAGTCAAAAGATGAGGTGCCTTGATCCAATTTAGGATTTTTCTTCCCTTTTAAGTATATCCCCTAGCTAGTTGATGGGTTGGAAAGATTTGTCCAAGGGTTCTGAGTATGGAATGGGTTTGGTCTTTGAAATGTTCAGGAACATTTATTCGGGTTGGGGCTAATGTTGTGACGTTTTTCACACATCGCCCCATTGCAAATGGGGACCCCCTAATTTTGGCTGTGCTTTTCGGTCGTTTTGGTTTGTCTCTCTTTTCTACTGTCTATCTTCCCGGGATTGTACCCGTCTGTGAGCTTAAATGTAATATTTTGGCTAAGTCTAGAAATTAGGGTTTTGAATTTTCCAGCCAACCTGAAGTCAAATGAGGTGAATAAATTGCAAATTGAGCCTAACACTGATGCTAGTGTGCTTCCAACAGGCTTTTGACAAGCTTTCATCCGATCCTGAGGTACTTACTATTTTTAGTAAGTGTGCAATTACCGGCAATTCGTCAGCATTCTTGAAATTCCGACTGTTACACTGCATTCCGAGCACTTCAAGTTCACTTTTGACAAATTTTGAGCAGAAACGGACAACCTGCTATTTTTAGTAGTACAGCTTCTAGAGCAGATTTCAAGGACTAGATGTTACAGTTTCTGATGCATGTCCGGAGATTCCTTCTGGGTTTTTCGAGGCCTTCACAGTGATGTGACATGCGAAGTATGATGACAACTTTCAGCATTCGGCCTTCAGAGGCCAATATTAGGGTTTGCATGCAGATATTTTCAGCGCATGTCGGCATTTTCTTTCTGGGTTTTCCAAGAGCTTCACGACGGTGTAACATGCAAATGGAGCTGACCACTTTTCAGAAACTTACTATTTTTAGCCCGTGCGTGCATGTTGGAGATTTTTCTGGGTTTTTCTGGGTTTTTCAAGATTTTTCGGGCAGTATGACATGCAAGATCATCTGGCAGCTGGTTGGTCACTTTTCCGGCCGCTTTATATTTTTAGCAGGTATCACTTGGGCAGCTACTCGACACTTCAGAAATGCAAGCTGATCATCATGCAACTGAAACAACGAGGTCAAATGAAGCTCATCTGAGCAACATGCACAAAATTAGGGTTTCGAGCTTCAGCGCTAAAAATGAGGAGTCAAAGGTCAAAACGTTCAAAACTGAGGTATCCATCATGATTGACATCCTTCCGAGAAGCTGCTGGCAAAATTTGAAGGCAATCAGAGAACCTGCTATTTTTAGTAGGGCATTTTGGACAAGGGCTATAAATAGAAAGTTGATCTGGCTGACATGCGAACCAAGTTCACGGCGATGGGCTGCTTGTCAAATTTCAAGGCAAAGCAGAGTTCTGAGAGAATGGGGAATCGGATAGTTGCTATTTTTAGCGAGGTCGAATTAGGGTTTCCTAAAATCGAGAGGCCGAGCAGAGCATCGAGGGGCAAGAACAGCGTCCGGTGGCGATCACCATGCTTGGGCATTCAACACACAAAATTGAGACTTCGAGCAATTGGTATTTTTAGTAAGTCGCATAAAAATGGCAGTGCAAACGGAATACCGGTCGATTGGCACAAACACATCCGAGGTTCAGAACAAGGCAATATCGGGTCTAAAATAGCAAATTAGGGCAAGCACGATCAAGTCACTCTAAATTCGACAAATGGCATAAAATTCACTGAAGTTGATAAATTTTCAAATCCGGCACCAAAAACTTGCTATAAGAAGCTTGAGGGAGGTTGACAGGGATGAAAATTCACTAGGGCACAAAAACTTGAAGCTTGACCCTCAAAATGCGCCTTGAGGAGGATGAGGTAATGGAAATTTGACTAAGTCTGCAAAATTGGAAGTAGAGGACCCCAGATGCGCCTTAGTTGAAGAGGTGGCCTGAGAAAATTCTAGGTGTCTCAAAATGAAAGCTCCTCCTTTCATTTGCGCCCTAGCTGCTTGGAGTGATAGAAAAATGGTTAAGTATAAAAAATTGGAAGCCCAGCATGCCAAATGCGCCCTTGAAGCTAAAGTTGAGAAGAGTGGCTTGAAATTCTTCTAAGTCTGGGAAATTTGAAGTAGGCAAGGTGAAATGCGCCCTTGGAGTCACAGGGTGTGAAATTTTCTAAGGCATTAAAATTGGATGCTTAACCTATCAAATGCGCCTGAGGGTATTGAAGGAGAATGTGACTTGGAAATTTCCTAAGTGCGCCTGAGTCTCCAAAGATGTTGATGAAAGTTCCCAAGTGTTCGAAGTTGGAACCTCCAAGGGTCAAATGCGCCTAAGTGTGTAAAGGTGTTAAAATTAGATGTTGACCCATTAAAATGCGCCCATCTTGCAAAATTGAGAGCTTGACCCATCATATGCGCCTTTGCTTGGGAGGAAAAATAAAGAAGGTTTAAGTGTTGAAATTGGAAGTAAGCATTGTCATATGCGCCTAACCTTGAAGATGAGGCACTTAAATGCGCCCCAGCAGGTGGAAACATAAAAAAACGTCTAAGCAATGAAATTAAAAGCTCATGACATTGAATGCGCCCCTCTTTAAAAAGCATGAAAATTTCACTAAGTGTTTTAAATTGAACGGAGACCCATCTAAATGCGCCCATGAATGAAATTGAAAGTTGGATGTATAAAATGCGCCTTGAAGCTTGATAGGCAATATGCGCCTGGGGTGTTAAAATGAAAACTTGATGGGTGATTTGCGCCCAATGTTGAAATTGAAAGTTGACTAGCAATATGCGCCCTTAAAATGAAAACTTGATGGGTGATTTGCGCCCAATGTTGAAATTGAAAGTTGACTAGGCAATATGCGCCCCTCTTGACAAATTGAAAGTTGACTAGGCAATGTGCGCCCAACCTAAAATGAAACCTTGATAGGTGAAATGCACCCATGGTCAAATTGAAAACACCACTAGCCATTTGCGCCCTTGAGCTTTTAAGTGTTGAAACTGGACGTTGGTAGGGTGATATGCGCCCAAAGAGGTGATTGAAGATGTTGAATGAAGCCTCTATAATCTGCGCCCCAAGCTGAAAGCACTATGTATGATTTGCGCCTGGGATAGAGAAGGTTGGCTGAGGTATCACAATCTCAAACCTCAACATATAATTTGCGCCTGAAGCAACATCTTCAAACTAAAAGTTCAACACATCATTTGCGCCCCTCTCTGAAGAAGTTAGAGATTTTTGCTAAAGTGTGTAGAATGCGCCATCAGCTGAAAATGCCTACTCCAATATGCGCCTTGAGGGTGTTGGATGAGGATTTATTTTTTTCTAAGTATTGAAACTTGCAGCAAGGTACCTCAAGTGCGCCCTCCATGAGTTGAGAGTTGAAAAAGTTCTAAGCGTTGAAATTGAATGCCCAGGGTGTCAATTGCGCTTAGCCTGGAGAGGGTGAGAACTTCAAAAATTTTCCAAGTATCCAAAACTGGAAGTTCAGGGTAAAATACGACTCAGCAAGAAGAAGATCATGGTATGAAATATTTCTAAGGCAACAGAATTGAAAACTTGACCAAGCGCGTGCGCCCATCAAAGAGGTGATTTAGAAATGGAAGTTGGAGGCTCTGAAGCGCGCCCTTGATGAGGGATTGAAAGAAAATCTGAGCAGGCGCCATGAGTTGGAAATGAAGGCCTCCATATGCGCCCAGATTTGAAGAAGGAATATTGACAATTTTCTAAGTGTTCTTAAGTTGGAGGCTTAACCTTTAAAATGCGCCCCCAAATGAAACCTTACCCATGAGTATGCGCCTTAAGGAGGGAATGATTTAAAAGGTTTACTAAGTGGCATCCGAACTTGAAGCTCCCCATACCAAATGCGCCACAACTTCAAGGAAGAATGAGTTTTAAAGTTTCTCTAAATATGTGAAATTAGAAGTTGCCCATCCCATATGCGCCCAAGACACAGGGGTGGCGCTTGGAATTTTATCTTCTTCCTAGTATGAAGTGCGCCCAAATGAGGGCATTTGAAGACAAAACAAAGGAGCTCATGGGTCACATGTTGGGCGTAGTAAAGATTATTCCTCCTACACATGCTAAAAGCGCTAGGTAAAGAGTGAATGTTGAGTTGAAAAATATAAATGAAGGATAGTTAAATATGTTGGGCGTGGAAATTTAAAAATATATCCCTCATGAATTATCAAATGCGCCCAAGACATTAGGTGGTGAATAAAATGTTCTCCATGACATGTGCTTTCAGGAAATTTCCTAAGTGAAGTCAATGAAATTTTTCTCACCACGATAAATTGGATGAAGTCGAATAAAATTCCTAAGGCAAAATTTTCAAAATGATTTAAAATTTATCTAAGACACAAAATATTTTCTTCCTTAAGAAAATATGCCTAGACGTAAAAGATGATAAAAACTTTCAGAAGCACGGATGAATTTGCCGATAAGGGAGTTCGATGATGTTAGCTTCACAGGGTTGATGAATATTTTCAAGTCAGAGCAAAGAAATACGCTCAAGGGTGAAGAAATAAAATAAATTTGATGAGAAATTATTTTTCTAAGGTCCAATATTCAAAAAATTAAATGAACCCGTTCGTTGGGTACCCATGGATTCGACACATTCTGAAGGAAATTTTCTTCTGGGTATTGGACGTCTGCGATGAGGAATGGATTTTAAGGTCTTCCATGCTTTGCTGTGGCCTTCAAGGTAAAGATTTTAACCAGGCACCTGGTTGATGAATTTCCTAAGGGAAATTTGAAAATTTTTCTAAGGCAAGGAACAAATGATGTTGTTAAAGATGAAATGCCTCGGCGGATGAATTTGAAAGTGATCGCGTAGATGATTTTTGATCAAATTCCAGATGAAAGGATTTTTCCTCAAGCCCGAGTTGGGTGAAATATCAGAGTGAAGTGCGCCAAGCAAAATGCAAGATAGATTGAAAAATTGGCTAAGGCGTGAAGAATCTAAACGCAAAGGCGACGAACACTGGGGAGATGGAACATGAATCTTGGTAAGTAAGTTGAGTTTATATTGTGAAATGTTCTAATGCTTCTCTCCTTGCTTGTTTTGCAGGAGGAATGTTGGAGCCAGAGCACGATGACTTGAAGTGGTGAAACACAATGGTATTACGACCTTCGGAGGAAGATAAAGTTTTGAAGGAAAGTTACAGGAAATGGCTAAGTGTTGGAGTTTCTCCTCAAGAATCCAATGTGCGCCCAATACAGTCAGACGGATGGCAAGCGGAAATGATCTAGTCCAAAACTGAAAAATCCTTCAAATTCAAGAATGGAAGTTCGAGCAAGGATCAGGAGGAAGATCAAGAGCAGTTGAACCCCAGATTCTATCAAATTTTATTTGAGGAGTCAATCTTATAGATTCTTTTACCCTCCTCTAAGCAATCAACAGAATTGGCTGAATAAGAAGATCAAGGACAGTGTGAACACGTTTCAAGGATGGAATCTTCTAGAAGGGTGGTGGCCATTAATGGCGCATTTATTACCCCTCTCCTTTGTGGCGGTTTTTAGGGCAATATTATTTAGGGCTGAGGTGGCACAATTCTGGCCACTCTATTGATTGTAACCCTAGCCGTCTTTTGGGACTTGGCTAGCTATAAAAGGGGGAGTCCCCCTTCATTTGTATCTCATTAGAATTAGATAGTAGACAGTAGACATTGAGAGAGTATTAGCATTAGAATTAGATAGTGTAGCATTGTAGAGCATTTTTGCATAATTTGGAGAAGAGAGAAAGTTTTCCCTTTGAAAACTTTTGAAGAGATTGTTGTGTAACACATTTTATGATAATAGATCTTTTCATTGATGATGAAATTCGTCTTGTCATGAAATGCTAGCAAGGTTTCTTCTTCCTTTCGTATCCAAGTAGTTTAAATTCATGCAAGTAGCTTACTTTGATGTGTGGTGTTTCATTGAGATAGCTTCGCTTTACTCCATACCACTAGCGGCTTGTTGATGATAAGTTCGCCTTGTGTGGTCAACTGGACATTATTTTGTGTTTAACTTCGGTTGTGATTTATATGCTTATATGCGTCGTTGTGATGGTGTATGCATGTTAAGTCATAACTTGAACATCTTTCGCTATTTCCCTTGAAGATTGCACCGATTTTGCTGAGGCTGTCCGACGGAGGCTAGGTGAAATCCGGTTGAAGTCTATTGAAACGAAGCTCCACATATCCTGCATTTAGAATAGAATGTTAGTTTCTTAGGCCCTAAACCCCCTTTTACTTTCCGCACATTTCCGATTAGTATTAGGAATCCCGTGCTCACCTGCCAAATCATTCGAATTACATGAAAACCCTTAGTCAGCTGTCTGCTGTCAACCGCCGAACAATTCTGTAAGTCCCCTTGAAATACCAGCAAATCACATCGAGCCAAACTGAGCCTATTCGCATTAAAGGAACCTTGGAGTTGAACGCACGAACTTTCTTGCAATCTTAGCGTGCGGAATACTTTGATCAAGAGAGAATAGGGAAGCCGTTGGCAACTTTATTCTGCGTTGGTGCGGTCACGAAAAACCACATCAACACTATTTCAACATGAAAAAAAAAAATCAGCAAGGGTTTGGTAAAAAAATCAGCAAATAAATAATAATCTAACATTTGCAAAAAAAATAGAATTCAAAACCAAGCTAAAAATACTAGGAATTAGGCTATTAAGGGAAATAGAAAAAACTTTGGCAACATTTCCCCTCATTTTTCATGATTTTTCTGATTTTCAATTGAAGAAAACACAAAAAGGGAAGTTAAATCATTTACTTGGCTCTATTTTGATCTCCTCTCGTCTTCTCCGCTTCTTCCAACCTTACTTCGAGTTGTAGACCTGTTTTGGGAAAATTGGAGGAGTGAAATGAAAAAAAAATAAAAAAAAGAGGTTTTAAAACCTCATTTTGAAGATACAGTCGTTGGCGCGAGTCTCTGCACGGGACTCGGGAATCCAACCTCAAGACTCATGCTAGTCTCTCATTTGGACTCTCGAGTCCAGTGCAGAGACTTGGTGAGCAAGTCCGTGTCAAGTCGACTCGGCTAGGCTTTGGACTCGTGAGTCCACCAAGTTTGCAGTGAGTCTCGGCGAGTTTTCCAACTTTAGTTTTGATCATAGGGTTTCGCTATCCCTTAAAAATAGTTAACAAGAAATTTGAGAACCAAAAACAAGTACAATCGAGATCAATTGTGCATTGAAAACATGTTTTTCTTGATACATTACAGTTTAAGAAATTCAATATTCATTGATAATGGCTAGGAAAGGAAAAAAGATAGCTGCAAAAAGTACAACCACATGTAGCTAAGTGTACAAACCAAAGATTTTGATTTTGGTAAAAACAAAAGGGAAGAGTAGTCACTAGGAGCAATCAAACAAGGAAGAAAATATAGTGGAATCACTCAGATGGGAGAGCCTAATAACCACTAAATGTCAATTGTGGTGGGAAAATAGCTTTGAAGATCATCCCCTGAAGGATGCACTGCGAGATGTCGAGATGCATAGGTAGATATAGTCATTCAAATTATTTATGTCAATTTTTGGGAATTTGAACAATACTTAACAAGCATGGTCACCAATTATGATAGAGAAAAAACAAAAATATATCATACATTACATGGACTCCACAATCATTATTACATATGCTCCAAAGGAATTTCATAAAAATTGGGTATTCCATGCTTAGGAATTTTAGTATCTAAACCCTCCACAAATATAAGTCAAAGCCAAAAATAAGTAGCTATTCAGCTACTATGTCGGGATAATCTTACCCCACAGGAATAGGCAAACATTTGGAGCAAAGGTAACAAAGAACTGCGCAAAGACTATCTGACAAATGAAGAATGGTAACTTGTATATTGGACCTCATCCAGAGTAGATTAATGGGGTCAACACAAGTGTCAAACTAGTTGGTTTGGATGATTGAATTTATGGTTGGACTCAATAAAGGAGTAGTTTTTAATTGGGCTAAAATTCTATTAGCACGCATTTAGGAATTCCTATCTCTGAAACACAAGACCTTTTATATGACACAATAGGGAATCGCTGGACTTTTCTTACAACTAATGGTTAGAGTAGTACAATGAGTAGCTGGAGTGGCACGGTCAGATTTTTGGATGCAATTCTTACATAGGTATCATTAGTTATAGTAGGAAAGTTCAAACTGGACACAGAGTGTAATCCCTCTTAGCCATCTATTTTTTGATGGAAGACTCTAGGAATACAAGTTTTAATAGGTAAAGGTGAGGAAGACAAAACAATTCTACGGAAGAGGAAAATAGACAAATTGATTCCTCTTCTGAAGATGAACCTATAGAGGGAGGCAATAGTGAAGAAGATGAGGAAGTTGAAATCATTGAATTAACTGCATCTCCCTTCGGCACTCCACTTATAGAGCTTCCTCCAAATAATACACCAATTGAGCTCTCAAAAGATGCATCAAAACAAATTGATACATGGTTGAGTTTTATTATGTTCTCCCATTGAGGTCATGGAGTATCCCCCCTTGAGTCCTCCATAGGAAACAAAGTAGTAGCCAAAGGGAGATCTACAATAGCTAGAGGGCAGTTTACCACTACCAGAGGCGAGTATTCCACCATTGCCAAAAGGAAGTTTCCCAAAATTGTCAGTAGAACCTTAGTTGCATGAGAAGTCGCATAGCCTGACTCATCAAAGTGATGAGGAAATTATTATACAGCTCTTTAAACCTAATTTGAGTGATCACTAGGGAGTATTCAATGATACATACAAGATTTGGAGCTGATGGCATATATCATGAGTGAGGTGGTGGATATGGCTTGCAAATTGGACAATCCTCATTCTCCCTTGGTCCTATAGGAAGCTTGGTGGATTCAACGCTTTATTGAGGGTGAGTGCCATCAAGAGTTCAAAAAAAATTCTCTCATGGTTGGCCCATCACTGAGACACCTGAGATGAAACAGAGTTGGCATGCCACACTTTGGAGGCTCAAATGGTAAAGTATTAGAAGCTCTGTACTCCATTGAGTCTAAATTTTGCTCTTTATATCTCTTTTTACAAAGAGAAATAGCTACCTACTAGAAAACTAAAGCTTGCATTGATGAGTCCACACTTATTTCTCAAAAGCTAAGACAAGAGCTAGATGATCAAAGTTAAAGGTTCTAGGCCCAACTTGCCCAACAAACACTCTTCACTAAGTCCGAGAAAACAAAGATGATAGAAAAGGAGAAGGAAAATGCTCAAAAAGACAGAGATGTTGTGGATAGAGACAAACAAATGGCTGATAAGGATAGAGAAATTGCGGAACTGAAAATTGCTAATGAAAAGGCCAAATCTCAATTCCTAGAAGCTGTTCAAATGGTCAAACTTTCAAGGGAAAGAGAACTCCCAACAACTCATCAATTGAAGCAACAAACGAAGGAGGTATACAAATTGTCTCAGATTGCTTCTTAGCACTCAACTCCATCTTCTATGTCTCAACAACCAGGAATGTCCTCTCTACCAGATTCCCAATCCTAATCATGTTTTGTGTACTTTCTATCATCTAGAAGATGACTTTTCTTTTAGGTGGGATGATGTAAATAGTTAAAACTTAAAACACATATTAGTTTACTTTAGTTATATTGTACAATTGACAAGTTTAGTTATGACTTGTTGGTTGTTATATAGTTTTAGGTAGTTGCCAACAGTTGGGAATTTCTTAGCAACCGTCAGAAAGTTTAAATACTTCTCTTGTAGTTGGGACAAAGGATGGCATTATGAAAGAAGTTCTTGATCCCAAATTTTGTATGAAGAGCACTGATAAATAAAAAACACTCTTTATATTCTCTCAATTAGTATGTTGTGCATTATGTTCTCATGTAATTCAATCTCACATGTATAATTTATAGTTGCTGGAAAACTCCATTTTGGGAACATAGACAACGTACTAGTCCCCGTACCCAAAATTTCCGGTGAATCATTTACATATAAAATAGCCGTCTCCTTATTCTTTTAACTCACGTACCCTAATTTGATTGGCGTCCCCATCCTTGTACCAGTACCAATACCTTGCGTCTCCCGGCAACTATGGTATAATTCTGTTTACTTTAAGTTATTAATTGCACATTTTGTAGAAGTAAACAAAGGTTGAAGTGTTTGAACCTAGAGATCACTAGGAAAATAGAAAATAGATGGGGTGAGTTTCTCACAGTTGTAATTGTCTTCAATTCCAACAAAGTGCTCAAAATATGTCCAATTGCCACTTCCAACTAGTTTTCCTCTTCTTGAGGTTTCCATGATAAAAATCCATTTCTCTCTATGGTGTTAATTATTTCTAGATATTTTTCCATCTTGATTGTATATTCTAACTCTAAATTTTGAAGAATTACACTATCATTTGAATGGAAATTCAAGTAGCATGGTATGAATTAAAATTTGTTTGACTACTAATTTATAAAGGCATAGTTTTGTAGTTGATTATGGATCAATAGTAACCTATTACCTTGTGTCATTCTTATTTAAAATAATCTCTTGATTACATTAGAGGACTTAGTAAGAACATTTTTTCATGTAAATCTGATGTTTATTCAAAGCATTAAAAAAAATGTCATTTTTGTCATTTATTCATACTTATTTTTTATGTAAGTCCCTAGTACTTCAAGAAAGGTGGATATTTGCAAAGTGATTGTTGAACACCTTTTTAATTTTCAAAGTCAATCATAACATCATATGAGTTGCTTGAGTTATAGGAAATCACCTGCAAAGCACTTTTAGTATAATTTATTTAGGATGCAAAGAACCCACCATTGTCCTAAAATCTGAGGAGAATATACCTCTAGACTTGACATTGAGGGAATCATGGTTAAAGGAAGAGTGATTTTTGGATGATTGATCTCTACATAAAATTTTGCTTGAACTATTTCCTTGAAATGCATCATATAAGCAGCTGGGTAGAATTTTCCATCTTGTTTTTTATAATGCTTTTACATTCTTGATGATTTTTATGGAAAGAAATCTCTTTAAGAGTATATTTTGGGGTTATTTACTATTTGATATTTCCTGCATCCATCTGCAGCATAGAACGAAATGACACAGCTGCAGCAGGGCCCTTAGTAAAACCTAAACCAGAGGTTTGAACTTTGGATCATCACAAATGGTTCTTTAAAATGTTATCAATTTGATATTATTTTACATTCTTGGCATGTACATGTACACAAAATTAACCTTAGATTGATTTTGACTGCAGCTCTTGGCAGATGATTGTGTGAAGTTGCAACTAGATGCCCTCTCTTCAAACAACCAACCAAGAGTTGACCATGGTCTTGAGGTGGTCTTCTTTCCCTCACTATGCATCTTTTTGAAGGATTTGCATTTTCTTCTAACTATAAAAAAAAAAGGGGAAAATCATCCCAAAATTATGCCATCTTCACACTAAAAGAATGTGGATTTAACTTATTTGAGTCACAGAAATGTGGAGTTGGAACCTGTTGGTGTACGTTTTATCATCCACCGAACACTTCAGAATAAAATGTCCAAAGACACTCTATCCTCTCTTGAAAAACCACCGCGTATGCTAAGATTGCGAGAAGATCATATGGCGATTCCTAGACCACATTTTCCGTCTAACTTCATACTCAATTGTCCTCATGAAATCTAGTGGCATCCTGGACCACATTTTCCGTCTAACTTCATACTCATCGGCAGCATTTGCCCAGAAATCTTCTAGTTCCATCCTGTGCTTGTACTTTCTCCCTTCCACTGTCCGAATGTTATGATGCGGGTCATAGTTGACCCTGGACTTGTAGGCCGTGAAAGGATACCACTGGATCTCCAATCTTGCACTTTCAGCTGCCTGTGCCGATGGACAATATTCTAACATATTCCCGATGAAGAATGGGAATGTGACAGATGCCTTCGTGGATGGCCTCTGGATATTCTGGTATTCTTCTAATTGTCTCAAGACCTCGAGCAAGATCATCCGATTGGTCGGATAGATGGGCAGTTTATAGGGATTTCCAGTAAATCCCTGGATCCTGACATATGTGAATTTAGGGAACTGGATGAACCAAGACCCGTATTTACTAATAAGACTTTTCGCTTCATGGCTCAGCCTTTGATGCACCCCTCCTTGAAGCTTTCTGGTAATGTGCATTAGGAAGGCATCATGCACCCTCCTGAAGTGAGTCTTCTCCTTCAATTGGAGCTGTGGATAACAGTCGTAAGGCCTGAGTTCGTTCTCCCCGTTGCCAATTTTGCCTGAAATCAATCCTGGATACTTGTATGATCTGGCCAACAGGTACACAACATACGAACTCATATGAAAAGACTTAGTCTCTTCGAGGTTGATCAATTGCTCATGGAGGTTGTCACTTATCATCCGTGACCAGTTGAACATTTTGACGCCAGAGGTGATCTCGTCTATAAAATAGTACATCCAGCTCTCGAAGAAGGCGCCTTGCGGGTTACCCGCTATTCTGTTCAGCATCAGTACAATATCCCCAAAATCTTCCTTGAAGTCCGTTCGGCGAGGTCTCTTGGGCAACTTCTTGATTGAAGGCTTAGGCTTGTCCATCCACACCTTGTTGACCGTTGTGGCGCACAAATCTGGTTGACTGTCATACAATTTTTGGCTACATCCAGCTCTCGAAGAAGGCGCCTTGCGGGTTACCCGCTATTCTGTTCAGCATCAGTACAATATCCCCAAAATCTTCCTTGAAGTCCGTTCGGCGAGGTCTCTTGGGCAACTTCTTGATTGAAGGCTTAGGCTTGTCCATCCACACCTTGTTGACCGTTGTGGCGCACAAATCTGGTTGACTGTCATACAATTTTTGGCTTCTTCCTTGGTCTTATAGACCGTTCGTGGATGTTCCGGGATGCCGAAGGTTTCCTGGATTGCAACTTCGCCCAAGTGTGCCAGGACTCTTCCATCAGGCGCGATGATCTGTCTCCTTTGAGCGTCATAGTGGAGAGCACATTCCACCATTAATTCCGCACAATCCACTGCCGGTGGGAATCCAGTTGCCTGAAATATCCCGTTTTTGACTATCCGTCTGGCTATCGCTGTGGGAAGCCCTTTCTGCCCGTTCACTCTTTTCTTGAATTCATCAAAGTCGACGTGCCCAAGATCGGTGTCCACGACATTCTTCCACTTTGAAATGACCTTGGTCTCTTTCTGAGCACCCTTGCTGGCAAACTTCATTTTCAGCTTCTTTGATGGTTCGCCTGTCGTGGTCGTCAACCTGCAGTCATAAAATTAACATTAATACAAAGACTTTTTCAAATAATTAAATCTCGTGCCTTGGATTCGAAAATTTACTTTCAGCTGTTTAAATAATTAAATTATCACGAAAAAGCAAGCTGAAAGTGACTTGGATGAAATTGAAAATCCTGCCAGAACTTCGTCAAGATGAGAGGACATAAAAGAGATAGCAAATTTATTTGACCGAACACCAAACCTCAGTGAAGAACTGTTGAATGCAAATCAGATTTAAAAATCTGATTTTTAGAAGAAAAAGTGCGCCCCTCTTCACAGAAGAATTTCAGCCTTCAATAAATCTCTTTTCCTTTCCTGCGAAAAAATTCTCCAGCATAACGCTGCTTCTCTCTCTGGGAAAATTCAACTTTGCCTGTTGACCAATTAATTGCCTGATAATTTCGAGAAAGATTAAATTTCTCTTTAGCTGTGTGTGAAAAAATAAGTTGCTGAAACTCATTATAATTATGATATTGCTATGAGGATTCAACCGTGTAGTTTCGAGTCAAACTCATTGACCCATGTTTCATGAGTAGTGGTTCACAAGAACCCATCTCTCATGATAGTGAATGGTCCACTTGGCACTCATTGCATCTAGGTGATGCTCACCAGGAGGGTGCGAACTGGTCCGTCCCGGGGTGCCCCATCCGGGGTACTGCTCCAGCTCAAGCGCGCTTAACGGGAGTTTTCATAGGGTTGGGCATGATTATTACTGTGCAAAACCTTCAGCAGAGTGTTGTGCCTTATGGAACTAAATTTGTAATACAAAACACCCCAAGCTCATCCAATTGATAGAAACAGAGGTATTTTTCCACGGTGTCAAATTATGAAATATTGCTTCTCGAGTTCAATAGTGTAGTTTTGAGTCAAACTCATTGACCCACATGTTTCATGAGTAGTGGTTCACAAGAACCCATCTCTCATAATCTTTGAAGGATTAGATTCGATTACTTATTTCATATTCTTTCTTGATCTAAGTTGTCTTCTTTTTGATTTAAGCTTAAGAATAGTACTAATCTTTGAAGGATGATTCGATTTGTAGCGCCATATTCTTTCCTAGAATCTGATTTGTCTTCTTTTTGATTAAGCAGACCATTTCCTTTTGTGTTACGACAAGAATCAGTCTCGAGCTTATCCAAGCAAATCTCACTGATCTTCAAAAATTCGATTTTTGGCTTAATGTTTATCTTTGATTTTTTGAATTTTAAAAGAAAACATTAAATATTTAATTAAATTCATGGCGAATTTAATTTTTCCCATCGGATTTCATCTCTGGCCGGCGTACTTTATTTTCTTCCGAAACATTTCTGGCAAATTCGATTTTATCCAAGGCATTTTAAATTTCCAAATAGTTGAAAATAAATTATTAAAATATTAAAAAAAATATTTTAATTAATTCCAACCCGTTCATTTTGGACCCATGGCTATTTCAATTTTTCCTTTGTTTTTCTTGGCTAAGAGTGTATTTTCCAATTTTATCCTTAATTTCGTCTAGCCAAACCAAAATTTAAGCCATTCCGTCAAAAATTTTATTGCCAGATCCCTATTTTTCTTTGCCGAGGCAACATTTTTCCTTTACACTGAGCCTATTTTCCTCTGCCAAAGTCAAATTTTCTCTTGCTCAGTCGAATTTTTCTAGGCAAAATCCTCATCTGGGTGTCTTCATCAGTCGAATTTCCTTGACGCTTGACAAATTCCTCTTCCTTCTGGCCAAGGATGATCCTTCTTTTCGCCTTGCCTTGTGCATTTTTCTTCAGCCAAAGTTGTCAATTTCTCAATATTTTCACCATACTTAGGCAAATTTAATTTGTTTTCCACCTTCGCGTTAGGCACATTCCGTTTTATTCTTTGCCATGTCCTAATCTCCTTTAGCATTTGTCTTTTCAAATTTGGCACTTGACCTCTTGAGAATGTCATGATTCCTAGCCAATATCTTCATTTTCATCCTCTTCTAGCCTCTATACTTGGGCAAATATTCGAATTTTATTCTTGGACTAGGCACCAACACTTAGTAAAAATTTTGATTTTTTTCCCCTTCATGTGTTTAGGCGGAGATCTTTAGCACATTGGACAAGTGTGGCGGACTTCCTTGGCACCTTGCTAGCCCCTTCCAAGTGTATGGCGGACTTCACTAGTCTTTTGGACAAGTATTTTGGATGTCCCTCTTTTCTAGGGCAGACTTCAAAGCTCCTTGGCATTTGTTCTCATCCTTTTATCCCTTTGGAAAGGATTCTCCACCTTTTTAGGCCTTCACACTTAGCTAAATTTCGAAATTTCATCCTCTAGGCACCAAACACTTGGCAAAAATTTTGATTTTCCTTCATTTTACATGCCTAGGCGGACTTTCAATGTCTTCAGCCAAGTCCCACCTTTCAAGGGCGGACTTTAGAGCTTCTTTGGACGAGTCTTCAAGTCAAAGCGGACTTTGTTGGATGCTTGGACAAGGATGGCGGACTTTAGAAGGTGTTAGGACAAGTCTTCAAGTCAAGGCGGACTTTGGATGGGTCAAGGATATGCAAGGGCGGACTTTGGAACTGATTAGGATATCCCTCTTTGCTGCTGGGCGAACTCCATGAACTCCTAGACCTCTAGACACCTTCCTTCATCCTTCTTCCATGGCGAATTTCAAACTTGGCAAATTTTTCACAAATTTCATCTTTTAAGAGCTGATTTTCCATGACTTTAACCTCAGATCTGACTGGTTTCGAACTGGTTTTGACTGATTTTTCCAGATTTTGAACGTTTTTGGTCTGATTTTTCATGCTTTTTGACTTGTTTTTCCAGATTTTTCAATAATTTTCAAATTTTCTATATTTGATTTTCTGAGAGTTCTATCGAGTTTTTCGAACTTCTGAGTGTGTTTTCAGAACTCGGGACCTTTCCAAAAATAGAAACTTTCCAAAAATAGAAACTTTCTAAAAATAGAAAAAGCAAACCCTAAAAAATAGGGAACGTTGTTTGGTCCAAAAATGCCAAAAATGAAAAATCGAAAAAGCAACTTTTCCTAAAAAATAGGAAGTCTCAGAATTGGCCGAATTCACAGTCAATCTTCGTTTCCTGGGCCTTCTGAGCGCTTCCATGACGTCTACGCACTGATTCAAGCATGAATTACTGACCTAGCTTGGGTAACTCTCGACAAACTGACCTGAAACTCTTAGCAAAGTGATCTCACGAAACCGTTGCAAGGAGACAGAACCCTAAAAACTAACAGGCAACTGGGGGTCCCCATCGGCGATGGGGCGATGTGTGAAAAGGTCACAACAGAACCATGACATGATGAATATTAACATTATTGCAGTATGAAAGCATTAGATAATGATGAATCTAAGTAACGGTTGTAACATTTTTTAGTGTGAAGATGAAATAATCTTGTTTGAACATTTCAATGCCTAAACAACAAACAAATATGTTACTGTTTTTGCACATGGTGCAAAAACTAAAAATTGTTTTGGTCTGCACTGGATTATATCCTGAGTAATTAAATTTCATTTCTAATTTTGGTTTGTTGAGTCAATCTGGATTTTGAGTAATGATACTATGGTTAGAGTCAAATGATCTAGAAAGTAAATATAATGAACTTAGTGAAGATGCTTGGATTTCACACATGTACATTGACGCTGCAACTTGTTGTGGACCACTTGTCAATTTCTATTCTCTAGTGAATCCCTCACTTGGGAACATGTTCAAGCTTTTGACTGATATTATAAAACAACCCATTCAATATTTGGTCACCATTGGTGTATCCCATTGGTGTATCTACTTTCAATCATTTGATGAATAATGCTGGAGCCTAGTAATAATTTTTGAGATGATGAAGGACACCCTTACATCTCATTTGTGAGCCAACCCCTTTAATCTTCAGAATATGATCTTATGTCAAGTATTTAAGTTTGTTTCTGAGTTTAGGTTGTGATATTTTCTTTTGTGTTTATTAATTGACTGGGAATTGATTTCCTGTAGAGTGGTTTAGATAGTTGTCTTGTGAAGGCATCTATAGATGGCTTTTGGTTTTTTTTGTATTCATTCATTCGTTAGAAATCAATATAGAGTTGTTATTTGCATTGTTCATGGTTTGAACTGTTATTTACATGTGTTTTTTGTGTTTTGGACATTAAAAAGTGGTATCAGAGCCATGGGAGGCCTTGAAGGGTTATGGGAGTGTTTCTGTCGTAATGTCTATGCAAAGAACCATTAAGTTTATTTCCAACGTTGTTATTTGACCATTCAAGCTTAGACTTGACTGAAAGATATGGTTAGTGCTCTGTTCTTATGAAATTGGTATAGAAGATATAGTGCACTTTCCTTGCTAGTGCATCCCCTGTCAGCAAGCAGCCCACACTCTTGTGGAGGCTGAGAGGATAAAATAATCATGCCTTTGTTAATGAAGTGTTGGCTGTCAAACCTTTATTCCATTTATTGAAGCGAGGTCCTGGAGCTTTCAATGAAGATTCTAGAGGGGAAATTGGTATAGAAGATATAGTGCACTTTCCCTGCCAGTGCATTCCCTGTCAGCAAGCAGCTGAAACTCTTGTGGAGGCTGAGAGGATAAAATAATCATGCCTTTGTTAAAGAAGTGATGGCTGCCAAACCTTCATTCAATTTAGTGAAGTGAGGGCCTGGAGCTTTCAATGAAAATTCTATGAGGAGAAATTGGAGTAGATGATGTAGCGCACTTTCCCTGCTAGTGCATTCCCTGTCAGCAAGCAGCTCACACACTTGTGGAGGCTGAGAGGATAAAATAATCAACCCTTTGTTAAAGAAGTGTTGGCTGTCAAATCTTCATTCAATTTAGTCAAGTGAGGGCCTGGAACTTTCAATGAAGATTCTATGATGGGGAGTTATAGTTTTAAAAGGATAAATAAGTTTTTTTATGGTTGATATTTTTGAAAGGTTAAATAAGTTGCCTTGTTTGAGAAGTTCAATGTTTTGACTATAGTGTTTTAACATTTAAGGAAAAATAAGGTGCACAGATGCATTTTTAATGGAAACTGACATCCTGATATTGTTTGTTTTTATTTTTCATCATTGTAAAGATAGTTTAATTTGTGACGCAAGTAAACTAAAAATATGGAAAGCATATTAATAATTAATGATTAGTAGGAGATGATTGACACACCACCAATATCTACTTTTTGAAGAGCACAAAGATATACTGAGAGAGAGGGTGGGAGGGGTGAATCAGTACATCAACAAACTTTTACCCTCTCAATTTTTATCAACTTTAAACTCCACACAATATCAACCATGCAAGAATATAACAATATGAACAAGTTGACACCAACATTTTACATGGAAACCCTTACGGGAGAAAACCATGGTACAAATAATGTACTTTATGAATTATATAAGTATTACAATGGATGTAGGTGTTGATGTGTTTTTCGTGACCGCACCAACGCAGAATAAAGTCGCCAACGGCTACCCTATCCTCTCTTGATCAAAATATTCTGCATGCTAAGATTGCAAGAAAGTTCATGCGTTCAACTCCAAGGTTCTTTCAGTGCGAATAGGCTCAGTTGGCTCGATGTGATTTGTTGGTATTTCAAGGGGACTTACGGAATTGTTCGGCAGCAGAGAAAGGAATTCAAATGCTCGAAAGATTTGTCTATGAAGCGCGGATTTCCTATTCTAGCCAAAAAGTACTGAATTTAAAATGTAGGGTTTAGAGAGCTCTGTAGAAACCCTAGTTTCCCCCTGTTCCAGAATCTGACTATTTTTTTTGAATGTTTTGAGTATTTGGGTTTTTTTGACTGTTTTGGGTTTTTTGCATGAATATGAAGAGTGCGACTTTGCAATAAAAATGATAATAAATTCAAAGTAAATGCTATTTCCACAATATTGATAGAGAAAGCAAGAACTAACACTGGCTATTCATTATTGATCTTCTGGACAAATTACAAGTAATGTCTGATAACATGCAACAGGAAAATAATATTTTTTTATTTGAAAGACCTGGTAAATGCAACAAATGGACAGATCTGGTACGGCTGCAAGGTAGTTGATCTTCTCCTCCTGTATGATGTTTGCAAACTGATCCAGGTATTAAGACGCCTCCAAAGATGAAGATGTAAAGCCAGTATGCAAGGCGTTTTGCATAGGATGAAGAACACGCCTCTTAGATGCTGGTACGGCCTGCTGCAGGGTACGGCTGTGTCAGACCAGCAAGTACAAATGTACGGTTTCTTGAAGATAGTGTCCAAACCATTGAATAAGATGCGCCTTAATTGCAATATGCTTTCCAGATGAAAACCTATGTTGAAACTCTATAAATAAATAATCTCTGAAGTTCTATGATCTCTTCTGGATGAAGAAACCTCTGTGCTGGCAATAAATCAGATGTTATTTCACACCCTCTGAATCGCTCTCACTGGAGATGGCTCGTTCCCCAATGCGTTCGCGACTGAAACCCTAAGTTTCTGTGCTCAGACCAAAGTTGATCAATTTTCAATAACTCAATATCACATAATGGCTCGATTTCCAAGGCAAATGCATTATACACTTGAAAAGTGGGAATTCCACAATAATAGGGAAAATTAAAATAATTCGCACTTTTAATATTTAATTTCTCAATAGTCTCCGGTATAATTTTTAATTGAAAAATAATTCACAACTGGCCCCTTTCTGATGATGGGCGACCCCTTTACTGAAATCACTTAAGTTATAATAAAATATTATAACTTTATATTATAATGCTCTAATAATTAATATTTAATTAAATCAATTAAATATTAATATCTCTCTCATTATTCATCCAGATGCAGGCCCGTGCAGTGATGAACAACGTAGTGATTTGGACTAACAATCCATCGCACTAAAATAGTAGAGGGTCCATTTGCCAATAAGCACTAAAATAGCAACTATGCGAGTGTCGAGAGCAGGCCAGTGAAAGCCAACTAATCAAAGCGCCAATCTGGTGAGCCAACTCCAACTAGACCCTCATACAATCCTATCGATCTCGAGGATTGCATAATAGGCCTATACTACGACTCGATGCTGCATGAAAATGGGGACATTACATCCTAATGAGTTATAAATAAGTTACAGCCATGTACAAGGTTGCTCTTGATCTTTTCTGAGTTGTCCCAATGACTCCATGCCCAATGGATAGGCCTAGGCTACTGGTCTTCATGTTTAGCAGGCAAACATCCAGAAAAGGTCGCAAGAAATGTTACCCAATTTTCACCCTCGGGCTCAATGGAAATTATGTTTTAAATTGACCGTGATGGATTAAATGTAATACAAGGAGTTGAGAGCCCAACATGCAAGTCGCCGGATTTCATTGGGGAGGAGCTTTCATCTGATCCTATTTCACAAGGAAGCCTATTGGAAGCCTTGCCTCAATCAGATTCGACACAAAACTCCCCAGAGATAAATTCGTTGAGACCCTCCAGTTGTCCTGCTAACTGGTTGTTGTGCTATATTCATTCGGAATCCTCAAGTCGCTGGGACATTTTGGTCACCATGAGTTTTCTATCTCTCTCCGACCGAGGAAGTCCTACCGAAAGTCGTTCAAAAGGTTAGCGTCAGGGAGAAGTTCAGGGCTCACTGTAATGTTTGGCCGAATGGCGGAAGTCTCGGCGAAATGGTTTTCCTTCAGGGTAATGTCTCGCCGAAGGGATGATGTCTCACCGAAAGGATGGTGCCTTCGGTATAAGATGGTGGTCTCGGGGAGATGTCCTACCGACACGGGGAAGTCTCGGCGAAAATTGTGAGTTCGGCATGGGGTCTCACCGACCAAAGCAATGTCTCCCCGAAATGAAGTGAGCTTTCACCGAAACAAAAGGACCCTCGGTGTAATCTCTTGTCGACAAGGAAGCTATTGCCGACAGTGGTTCACAAACTTGAGATCGGGGAGACTCCGAGTGAAAGATTTGCGCTCGGTATGAGGTCCTGCTGACAAGTGAGGTCTCAGTGATGAAAAAGGATATCGGTATGGCTAATAAAATCCGCTATGACCTCTTGCCGATGAATGTTTGTCTTGCCGATGGTTTATATGATAGCGATATAACTCTTGAGGCTCGCCAAGACTTTTGGCCGAATGGCTTACACTCATTGTGACCTCTGGCCGATAGCGACAGTCCGGGCAACCATCTTGGACATCGGTAAGACTTTTGCCGCCCGCTGTGAAGTCTTCCCGACATATGTGTGCTATGCCGATGCTGCTATAGAGTATGATCGCATCGGGGAGACACGGCCAGTGTCTCACCAACATGCAATTGTGGCTGAATGACCTTTGCCCGTCTAGGATCTTGCGTGGCATATGTTCAACCAATCGGAGGGAACTAAAGGCGAACCATCATCCGTTTGACTGTTTGACTCCCCCTGTGAACGAGATCAACTGAGCACAAATGACACGGACTTTTCCTGAGATCAAAGGCGATGGAGAAGCTCGGCAAGGAGGTTCGAAGGTGGACAGAGAGGCTTGAAATTAATGTTGTGGTTGCAAAAGATCAAGGAGACCATTCTTGAGGGTGATCTGTCACCGACATGGACACGGGGATACAACATTAATTTTATAAAAAAGATCTAAGGGCGAATTCTTTTCTGGAGGTCGATATTTTGTAAACCCTAAAAAACAAAGGGGCGACACTTTTGGTTCTCATATATGTGGCATTTTTGCCTTTTTGTAGACAGTTCTTACCTAGTGCTTTTCTACTTTTGTGACTTGCGGAGTTCTTTGCAGAAGAGAGGCTATGTTTTGTAACTCATGACAGGCATGTATATCAATGTTTCACCATTGAAATCAATGAGTATCAACGCTTTACCTTTTCAATCTCTCTATTAAATTGTGTGCATTCGTATAATTGATGAAACTGCTTGTGAAACTGTGTGATTCCTCGTGGTTATGTCTTATTTCAGCACCTTTCTGTAGAGCAATATGTATTTTGCAGGTTGTGAGATGTGTTCAAAACGTAGTACTCTCTAGTTGTGAAGTTATTTCTTCCCGATTACGACTACTTTCACAGCATCGCAGACTGCAGCGTTGTTCTTCAGAGAGGTTTTCCGATTGCATGGATTACCTCGGACGATAGTCAGCGATAGAGACAGCCGGTTCATGAGCAACTTTTGGCAGGAGTTGTTCAGGCTTTGTGGGACCGAGCTGACACCGAGTACCAGCTACCATCCGCAGACCGATGGACAGACAGAGATTGTCAATAAGTGGGTGGAAGGCTATTTGCGTAATTATATAGCTGGTCAGCAGAGAGCTTGGGTGAGATGGATTTACTTGTGAGAGTATTGTTATAACTCGACTCACCATATGACGATACAGATGACCCCCTTCATGGCATTGTATGGGTATGAGGCGCCCAATCTTCTGGATTTGATTTTTAGCGATAGCAGAGTGCCGAGTGCAGGTGATATGATGCAGAGTCAGCAGGACATCTTGAGGTCTCTCCGAGACAATATCCAGCAGGCACAGAATGAGCATAAGCAGTATGCTGATCAGAAGAGGGTTGAGCGCAGTTTTGAGGTGGGTGATATGGTGTACCTCATGTTGCAGCCGTATCGTCAGTCTACTCTGCGGAAGAGTGGGGCAGAGAAACTAAAACCACGCTACTATGGTCCATTTCGTGTTGTCAGACGAGTGGGCGAGGTTGCTTATGAGTTGGACTTGCCGGCTGATAGCAAGGTCCATAATGTATTTCACGTTTCTCGCCTGAAGAAGGCATTGGGTCAGCATGTTGTTCCCTCTCCAGTTTTGCCACCCCTTGATGATGAAGGGAAACTGATACTAGTACCTGAGGCCATCCTTGATATGAGAGAGAGACACCTTCGGAGGCGTGTGATCAGGGAATATCTGGTCAAGTGGAGAGATTTGCCAGTTGAGGATGCTACATGGGAGTCAGAGGAGATTTTACAGCATCCAGAGTTGAGATTGCTTGAGGACAAAGCAATTTCGAGTGGTATCATGTCCCCATCCTAGTCAACCATTTGGTAACCGAGTTAGCCTATCATTTTGATCCTGCGTAAGGGTGGCAGGGGAGTGTTGAGGAAGGATCCTTTTAGCGATTGCTTTCGGTGTTGGTTAGCTCAATTGCGATTAATGTAGGGATGGAACTTTGAGAATCTTCGAGCTTTTGAGAGAACTTTCTATTTTTAGAAGAAGTTAAGGTCGACAATTGCTATTTGAGCGAGGGCACACAGTGCAGTGATTTAGCTCAGATTCGACCCGGTTCAGTAATTGTTTGATTTGACGGAGAAATAAGGAGTAATTACTGAGTTATTAAATATTTAATAATTTGACTTTATTATAAAGTCACTTTATTGAAATATTAAAATATTTAATTATTTGGCTAAGTTATAAAGTATTTAATTATACTTTATATTATATTATTAAAATGTGATTTAATGAGTATTTAATGCTCATTAAAAAGGGACGCCAATAATTAAATAAATTCTCCTAAGTCCAAAGTGAAAATTAAATCATTAATTTAAATGATTATTTTAATGGAGAATTAGGTCGAACTTTTCAAAGAAGAATATATTGTTCTTCCCAAGGCAAAATCGAACTATCAAGTTTATTATTCAATTTTGTCTTCTGAGCATCTGAGCTTTGGAGTTTGCATACCCTAGGGTTTCTGGCAAACATCGTTTCTGGAGAACGTAACCTCTTCAGAGATCAGGCATACTGAGGCTGTGAGATACCAGCTGAAGATTGCACTTGGTGATTTCATCCAGAAGTCACAGATTGAGCTTAATCTTTTAGTCAGACAGAGATTCATCAGCATTCAGCAGAGATCATTCATCTGGCAGTCAAGGCGCACTTTCCAGAGGACATTCATTTGAGATTGGGCACAATTTCCAAAGGCCGTACATTATTCATTATTGCTGCAGACAGTCCGTACATCTGTACTTTCAGGCCGTACTTGTCAACCTTCTGAGGAAACGCCTTCATTCTCTGTTTTTTGGTGATTTCACATGGGGCGCTTGGTATTCTGGAACATCTGCATTTGAGTTTCAAGCCGGAGGAGATCCTTATTAATTTCTGGCCGTACTATCACCAGCTACAGCAGCCGCCATTAAAATACCAGGTTTTTATTTCAAAATTTCATGTATGGTTTCCTACCTTCAGTTTTGGCGTTGTAAATGCTCTGGGAATTGAATATAATGATGCGCCTTGATTCTTGAGCAAGTTTTGAAACATTTAATGCATTTATATATTTTTTATGAATTTATCAAGCAATTCTAGAAAAATCGCAAATTTTACCTTTTGCCTGTGAAAACCTCAAAAACACAAAAAAAATTGAAAACATTGCAAAACAACACAAAACACATCAGGGTTTGTTTCAGAGAACCACCAGGGTTCTGACAGTGGTATCAGAGCACAGATCTCCTGCCATCCTGTGCTTTTTCAGTGATTATTCAGAATACAGTGCATTTCTGGGTTGCCTTTTATGAACCAAGACATTATTCAGTATACCAGAGGTGTAGGGACAGGCAAAGACGAAGACTGGACAGGTCCTCCGATTCCAGAAGGTCAGACAGTATCAGGAGTGCTTGGTTTTCACAGATCCAGTTCAGACGGTAGTGAAAACAGTGTTGCAACCCTAATGGCAGATCGTGAGACTTCCTCAGAGACTCGCAGGGATCCAGGGAAGGCACATGCAGAGGGTGACATTACTGATGAGGAGTTTAGACGGAGACACGACAACATGATGGATATGATGTCGCAGTTGATGGGTACTATTAGGCAGTGTACGCCCACACAGCCTCATTTCATACAGATTGGACAGACGAGCGGGACCACTCCAGTGGATCAGCCATTGGCATCAGCTCCTAGGCAGCCGTTACCGATCTATCAGGAGCGTAGGCCAGGCCAGCCTACTTTCTTACCCAGAGATACTCCACCTCAGACTCCAGGGGCAGAGCATCAGGTGCATCATCAGGACTTCCAGCCACAGAACGGCATGTCGGTGGCAGACTTGACGAGATTTCATGGCGAGTACATGTCTTTAGCGCCTGAGATCCGGCAGGCACTCACGTTTCATGAGTTTATAGATGTCTATAAACCCAGAGGAGGAGGTAGATTTGATCGTAGACCCCCACAGCATCAGCAGCAGCAGCCACAGGTGAATAGAGATTTACAATATGCTGTGAGCAAGATTACACTGCCATATTTTGATGGGTCAGAGAAGACATCAGCTAGGTCATGGGTCCAGAAATTGGACAACTATCTGTCACTTAGACCTATGCAGGAGGATGAGGCAATTAAATTTGCCACTTTACATCTGGACGGAGTGGCGCATGATTGGTGGCACCACGGCATGTACACATTAGGCCATCATGCGGTTAATACCTATCAGGAGTTCACGAGCAGATTGATAGAAAGATTTGATAGGAAGGATCCAGAGTTGTATTTCAGAGAGTTGGCTCAGCTCAGACAGACTGGCAGTCTGGAAGCATACATTGGCGAGTTTCAGAGAGTGGCAGTCATGGTGACTGGCATTTCAGAGAGGAGACTCATTATATTATTTGTTGAGGGTTTGACAGAACCCATGAGAGGTTGGGTCAAGGCTTTTGACCCTCCCACACTTCAGGAGGCCATGCGGAAGGCACGCAGCATGGAACTTGCCGCACCTCGCAGCAAGTTCAATTCAGGGTCCACTCCATACACGAGACCCAACAGGCCTTTCGACAGGAACAATGACAGAAATAGACCCTTTGACAGGAGGAAGGATCAACAGGATCCGAAGAGACAGAATGCACCACCGTTTGACAGAGAAACGTTGAATGAATTACGCAAGAAAAAGTTGTGTTTTTGGTGCAAGGCACCCTATGATGAAAAACACATATGCCCACTTCGTCCGAAAGTCAAAAATAACCAAATGGAGTGGTTTTATGAGGGCGAAGAGCAATCTGATCTGTCAGACCAGCAAGCTGATTCCGAGCCTTCAGATGATGAGAAGTCCGAAAATGAGAATGAACATGAAGGTGGAAGGAAGCTACAGGAAGCCCATCTGACTAGTCTTCAGAGAGATGGTTCATTTCGACTCCGTGGGCTCTTAGCAGGTCAGAAGGTGATTACTTTGTTGGATACGGGTGCGACACATAATTTTATTGATGCACGTTTAGTGGAGAGACGTGGTATCCAGACAGAGGCTTTCGAGGGTATCCGAGTCAAGGTAGCTGACGGATACACTCTCAGGTGCGACAGAAAGATTACTGATCTGCCGATGAGATTGAACAACTATGAATTCAAGACTGAATTCTATGTTGTTAATATGGGTGATACAGATGTGGTACTAGGGATGGCATGGTTACATGATTTGGGTGAGTTCACGCTCAACCTACGGGACATGGAGATGAAATTTAAGGTTGACGGAAGACCACATGTCATCAAGGCAATACGGGACAGTAATCTTAGGATGGTTTCATTCAGGCGGATGGAGAGGCTCATTCGTCATGATATGGTTGACTGGGCGGCTGAGTGCATGTTGATGCCAGCCCAGCAGGAGCCGCAGAAGGGTGAGTACCACCCTGACATACAGATTCTGAGGACTAAACACTCCAAAGTGTTTAGTGATATTCCACCTGGTAGGCCTCCAGATAGAGGTACAGAGCACATTATTGAGTTGGAGGAGGGCGCAAAGCCCGTTATGATTACTCCCTACCGACATCCGAAACGACTCAAAGATGAAATAGAAAAGACCATTAATGAGTTGTTGGCTATGGGTCATATCAGACCTAGCAAATCCCCTTTTGCTTCATCGGTTGTATTGGTGAAGAAGAAGGATGGATCCCTTCGGATGTGCATCGATTACAGGCAGCTCAACAAAAGAACCATCAAGAATAGGTACCCCATTCCGCGCATTGATGAGCTGATAGATGAGTTGCATGGTGCAGTCTTCTTTACGAAGATTGATTTGAGATCAGGGTACCATCAGATACAGATGAGGGAGCAGGACATTGAGAAAACCGCTTTCCGGTGTCATTGCGGTCACTTCGAGTTCTTGGTTATGCCCTTCGGGTTAACCAATGCACCTGCCACCTTTCAGGCAACTATGAACAGGGTTTTCAGTGCTCAGTTGAGGAGATTTGTGTTAGTCTTCTTCGACGACATTTTGGTTTATAGCAGGTCATGGGAGGAGCATCTGGCTCATTTGGACACAGTCTTGGGTATCTTAGCAGATGAGTCTTTCTATGCTAAGGAATCCAAGTGCGAGCTTGGCATGGAGGAGTTGTTATATCTAGGGCACATCATCAGTGCCAAGGGAGTGAGTATGGACCCTGAAAAGGTCCGAGCTATTGTTGACTGGCCGGTACCTGAGAACCTTACGCAGCTCAGAGGTTCATTGGGTTGTGTGCATTCTACAGGAGATTTGTTAGCGGGTTCTCACGTCACGCCGCACCCCTTACTGACTTGACGAAGAAGGGGGCTTTTCAGTGGTCACCACAGGCGCAGGAGTGCTTTGACAGGTTTAAGGTGATCATGACTTCATGTCCGGTGCTAGCATTGCCTGACTTTTCGAAGTCATTTGATTTATTCTGTGATGCTTCAGGAGAGGGCATTGGTGCCGTTTTGATGCAGGAGCGTCATCCGATTGCATTTGAGAGCAGGAAACTCAGGGGTCCTGAGAGATTTTATAGCATTTACGACAAGGAGATGTTAGCCATTATGCATGCATTGGCTAAGTTTAGGCAGTACTTGGTAGGCAGCAAATTCAGTGTTCGTACAGATCATAACAGCCT
Organism: Sequoia sempervirens; assembly: GCA_007258455.2. Taxonomy (NCBI): domain Eukaryota; kingdom Viridiplantae; phylum Streptophyta; class Pinopsida; order Cupressales; family Cupressaceae; genus Sequoia; species Sequoia sempervirens. The sequence continues at coordinate 49,363 of VDFB02278196.1, forward strand.
AAAACATTTCCTTGGACAGCGAGACTTGAACGAGAGGCAGCAGAAATGGGTCAGTAAACTGCAGTCATATGACTTCGACATTACTTTCATTAAGGGGAAGCAGAATATAGTAGCTGACGCCTTGTCTCGTAGACCCCAGTTGAATGCCTTAGCACAGATTACAGAGGATTGGAGGCATCGGATCATTGCAGAGTATGCTAAGAATCCATGGGCTTCTAGCATCGTTGACAGGACAGAGCAGGACGACAGGTATACAGTTGTAGATGACTTGATCATTTACAAGGGGCGGATTCTTTTGGTTCCTGACTCTGAGTTACGGACTACAGTTTTGAGAGCCTTTCACGACCTTCCTATGGCGGGCCATCCTGGATACTACAAGACTTACAAAATGGTTCGGGAACGGTTTACTTGGAAAGGGCTAAAAACTGATGTTTTGCAGTATGTCCGTGAGTGTTCTGTGTGCCAACAGAACAAGCAAGAGCACACCTATCCTGCTGGATTACTCCAGCCACTTCCGATACCTGACAGGAAGTGGGAGTGTTTATCTATGGACTTTATCACGGGTTTGCCGAAAGCCCAGGGTAAAGATTGCATTTATGTAGTGGTCGATCGGTTGACTAAGTACGCCCACTTTTTCCCGATTACGACTACTTTCACAGCATCGCAGACTGCAGAGTTGTTCTTCAGAGAGGTTTTCCGATTGCATGGATTGCCTCGGACGATAGTCAGCGATAGAGACAGCCGGTTCATGAGCAACTTTTGGCAGGAGTTGTTCCGACTTTGTGGGACCGAGCTGACACCGAGTACCAGCTACCATCCACAGACCGATGGACAGACAGAGATTGTCAATAAGTGGGTGGAAGGTTATTTGCGCAATTATATAGCTGGTCAGCAGAGAGCTTGGGTGAGGTGGATTTACTTGTGCGAGTATTGTTATAACTCGACTCACCATATGACGATACAGATGACCCCCTTCATGGCATTGTATGGGTATGAGGCGCCCAATCTTCTGGATTTGATTTTGAGCGATAGCAGAGTGCCGAGTGCAAGTGATATGATGCAGAGTCAGCAGGACATCTTGAGGTCTCTCCGAGACAATATCCAGCAGGCACAGAATCAGCATAAGCAGTATGCTGATCAGAAGAGGGTTGAGCGCAGTTTTGAGGTGGGTGATATGGTGTACCTCATGTTGCAGCCGTATCGTCAGTCTACTCTGCGGAAGAGTGGGGCGAGAAACTAAAACCTCGCTACTATGGTCCATTTCGTGTTGTCGCCAGTGGGCGAGGTTGCTTATGAGTTGGACTTGCGCTGATAGCAAGGTCCATAATGTATTTCACGTTTCTCGCCTGAAGAAGGCATTGGGTCAGCATGTTGTTCCATCTCCAGTTTTGCCACCCCTTGACGACGAAGGGAAACTGATACTAGTACCTGAGGCCATCCTTGATATGAGAGAGAGACACCTTCGGAGGCGTGTGATCAGGGAATATCTGGTCAAGTGGAGAGATTTGCCAGCTTGAGGATGCTACATGGGAGTCAGAGGCGATTTTACAGCATCCAGAGTTGAGATTGCTTGAGGACAAGCAATTTCAGGGAGGGCGGACTGTCATGTCCCCATCCTAGTCGCAAGACTGGTGACGCAGGTTAGCCTATCATTTGATCCTCGTAGGGTGACAGAGTGTTCGAGGATCCTTTTTTGGCGCTTGCTCGTGTTAGGTTAGCTTGTAAAGCATACGTTTGGGCCTTTAATCTTCCAGAGTCTTCGTGAGAACTTTCTATTTTAGAAAGTTAGGTCAGATGGAAGCTCTATTTCGTGGCAGGCACTGCGTGATTTAGCTCAGATTCACCCGGTTCAAGAATTGTTTGATTTGACGGAGAAATAAGGAGTAATTACTGAGTTATTAAATATTTAATAATTTGACTTTATTATAAAGTCACTTTATTGAAATATTAAAATATTTAATTATTTGGCTAAGTTATAAAGTATTTAATTATACTTTATATTATATTATTAAAATGTGATTTAATGAGTATTTAATGCTCATTAAAAAGGGACGCCAATAATTAAATAAATTCTCCTAAGTCCAAAGTAAAAATTAAATCATTAATTTAAATGATTATTTTAATGGAGAATTAGGTCGAACTTTTCAATGAAGAATATATTGTTCTTCCCAAGGCAAAATCGAACTATCAAGTTTATTATTCAATTTTGTCTTCTGAGCATCTGAGCTTTGGAGTTTGCAAACCCTAGGGTTTCTGGCAAACATCGTTTCTGGAGAACGTAACCTCTTCAGAGATCAGGCATACTGAGGCTGTGAGATACCAGCTGAAGATTGCACTTGGTGATTTCATCCAGAAGTCACAGATTGAGCTTAATCTTTTAGTCAGACAGAGATTCATCAGCATTCAGCAGAGATCATTCATCTGGCAGTCAAGGCGCACTTTCCAGAGGACATTCATTTGAGATTGGGCACAATTTCCAAAGGCCGTACATTATTCATTATTGCTGCAGACAGTCCGTACATCTGTACTTTCAGGCCGTACTTGTCAACCTTCTGAGGAAACGCCTTCATTCTCTGTTTTTTGGTGATTTCACATGGGGCGCTTGGTATTCTGGAACATCTGCATTTGAGTTTCAAGCCGGAGGAGATCTTTATTAATTTCTGGCCGTACTATCACCAGCTACAGCAGCCGCCATTAAAATACCAGGTTTTTATTTAAAAATTTCATGTATGGTTTCCTACCTTCAGTTTTTGGCGTTGTAAATGCTCTGGGAATTGAATATAATGATGCGCCTTGGTTCTTGAGCAAGTTTTGAAACGTTTAATGCTTTTATATATTTTTTATGAATTTTTCAAGCAATTCTAGAAAAATCGCAAATTTCACTTTGTCTGTTAAAACCTCAAAAACACAAAAAAATCAAAAATTTGCAAAAACGTTACAAAAACAATCAGGGATCCAATTTGAGAACCACCAGGGTTCTGAGATGTATCATATGTGTCTTGAAGACAACACATACCCTCTTAACAAATAGTCAATGAAGAGAATACATATAAGTGAGTTAATACTTGTAATCCATGCTTCTATGCAAACTTCTCATAAACGGATATGTTTTGTGCAAACATAATATGTGCCACTCATATATCATTTGATCTGTCAACTCAAGTAAAAATGCACAAATGTATAAACAAATGTATACCTCAAAACGAATCTACCAGTATATGTATGTTATTGTGACTTGTAACCCTAAAGCAAATGCATGCCCTTGTCATGTCCCCTAATTTTTGGAATTCTAGATATTATAAATACTGATACACAATTAATAATAATGCTTAATCAAAGAGCGTACGTCCCCATCTGATAAATGAGATTATATTAAAGATGGTATTATTATTATATTTGATTTTATATATATAAATACGGATAACAAATATTAAAATATAAATATGGGCAATCCCAATTTAAAGATAAATAGCATAGTATGCGGTAGAATGATTAATAGAGATAATGGAAACAATATAAAATAATAATATTAAATTAATACAAATACTACTATTATTAACTATGCCTAAGTAATGCTAGCTACAATGGTTGCGGGCAAGAGGGCACAATAATCTCTCAACCAATATTCTATCAACCGCGTGGAGAAAGTGAGGGGCTACTTTATTCCCAGAAGACGTCTTTCTGGAAAGGTGTGATTAGCACCAAGGAAGCGTATAAAGAAGATAATAGTTTATGTGGAGGAATTATAAAGGGATCATCAAATAGAATTGGGAGTGGTCGTCTTCCCCAAACATAGAGATTGACATGGACGATATTCCACTAAAGTCGTTCACACCATTTTTTACAGCCACCGCATGTTATTTTCAGGAAAACGCAATACTTGGGAGTCTCAGATATGACAAAAGACAAATGAGGCAAATTGCGTGGATTATGAAGGAAGATCGTAGAAGCCAAGTGAAGTGTCAAAGACCAATCGTGGCTAACGGAGTGAAGGATGAGAGGAGGGACAAGGCGAATAGAGAGTCATAGCATCCAGATCAAGAAGGTTGGTCTTAGATGGACGCCTTACTTCTCTCACCGTGATGTCTATTATCTTTGTAGGCTCATAAAAGCAAAGTTGTCGACTATCTTAATTATGAGCAAGTAAAGATGACATAATCTTGGAAAACATAATAAGAAAGGTTATACACCAATCAGGAATGAAGAATAAAGGAATATGTGTTGAAGAGGGTAGTTCCACTGTGACTGAAGTAAAGGTAAGTAAATTATGCTACCTAAGAAGTAATTACAGAATATGTTGAGTAAATAGCTGATAACCAATGAATTCCTATCAAAATAAAGTAATCGCTGGTATTTGATATATATTTAATATATATAAATATATATATATGATAGATATAAATATATTAGAGATAATATGTTTCCATGGATGAATAATTCAGATAAATACACTTTGTGGCAATTGATAAGTTTATATATTTGGATATATATATATAGTGTATAGAGAGAGGGAGAGGGACTCATTAAGACTTTGTAGGCGTTAGATACTATTCATTCACTATGATGATAAGTGATAAATAGAATTCCATCTATGGGATCCAGAAGATATTTAATATCTAACATACTCATAAAATATACTATAGAAGGATCATTCACAACAAGTGACAAGGAGAAAATAATTATCCATTGACAAGGATGAAGTATTTATATCATCTTTGATCTTAAAAGTTGTTATTACTGAAATTTGTTGATCTCTAACGTTTCTAATGTCTCTTCGAGAAACACTATGAATGCAAGATTCAACTTTAAGTGCTTCCACTAGAAAGGGGACATTACAGCCCTGAAACAAATGCATGTCCTCAAAATGAATCTGCCAATATATGTATGTCACTGTGACTTGTAACCCTGAAGCAAATGCATGCCTTGAAATAATGAACATATGTCAAACATCAGTACCAACATGTAAAAACTGAAACTTGAAAGTGCATTCCATGAACCATGTGAATCGCCATATGAACCAACTGTAATCATCATGTATCAAAACAAGCTAAGAATGCATCCTATCAACATCCACCAAGCATATCATCACATTCATATCACACTGCATATCATAACACCAACCAATGCAACTGCATATCAGCCAATCTAAGAATGCAAAGAATAGAGCCAATGATGCCATGAACCCCATAAAACAGTTTTGGCATCAAGGACAAACTAACACATAAACAACTGAAAGCCAACACTATCTTGTCCATGCATATTTGACATCAATGACAACATTTCTAACAATTTTTTCTAGTGCCTTCTCCCTCACATTGCACTCATCCTTTCTAACCATTTTTTCGGATTTTCAAAGTGCATTTTGTTGGACACTAGGAACACTAAGAGATTGGAGAGAGCGGAAGGGGGGAGGGGGGCGGGCAGCAGGGAAGGGGGTGACGGGTGAATCAGTGTTCAATAATATTTGACTTTCAAATCAGATCTAAAACTATCAACAGCAATAATTGAACTTAAAAAAGCATTCACAACATATAAATAGAGGGAAACAAACAATCACATTGATGAACACCATAACACCAGAAATTTTGACGTGGAAACCCTGTTAGGGGAAAAACCACAATGGAGATTAATCCACAATGTATACTCTGTTAAAAGTATGACAAAAGAGGGGAATGCACTTGCATTCAGGCGCACTGCCTAGAGCTCACTGCTCAAGAGAGAAAGGCTCACTGCCTTACAAAGTATAATTGGAATTACAACAAAATTTTGAACTGAGAATACAGCATCTACAAATGCTTGGATTCAGTTCCAATGAAGCTCATAATCAGATTCCAGATCTTTTTATCAGTTTGCACTTCTGCTATGCTCTGCTTAGCATACAAAACTTTTTTTTCCCTCAAATAACTGATGTCCTTTTTCACTCTCTTCTTGATATACATACACTTCTATCTCTACCACAACTACTTCACACTCAAAATGATTTTTCGATGTTTAAATTGATTTGTTTTGTGTTTTTGAAGGTTTTGATGAATTTTAAACAAGAAATATAGAAGTGCACTAGGCATAATATGCACTTAAAACTGAAATGTAAACTAGATCTGAGCAACAATCAATTTATTAATCATTATTCAACTGTAACAATGAAATTACAAGCAACAAACATACCTGAATCTCTCCAGAATAATTAAATAAAGAAATGTTGCACATGCCAAGTAGGAATGGCTGAAACTGATGAAACCCTCCTGTATTCCGATGAAGCACAAGTAGAACTCCTGAATGAAGCTCTCACAGGCAATGATTCAGCTGGTCTTCCACAACTTCAAAATTGCACATCATTGAAGAGATTTCGTTCTCCAATGGAAGAAAATACTAAAACCCTTGTCTCAGGAAAACCACAGAGAAACAAAGAAGCAATTTCAAATAATCATCAATAAAGAGGTTGAATTGCCCCTTTTTGCCTTATATCTCCAAAAGGCACAAATTCCAAAAAGTGATGCCACTTTTTGCAATTAAATACATTTAAAATGCATTTAAATCATTTCAATAGTTTATTATTTCACTCAACCAAGTTGGCGTACCTTTTAAATGACTTAGGTGATTTTGATTTTCACTTTATAATTATTAAGTCATTATTTTAAAATATTTTAAGTGGCTTTTAATTATTATAAAGTCAAATCATAACTTTATACTATTAAATGACTTAACCACTAAAATATTCATAACTCCCTCAATTCTCAATGTTTTGACGTGTCATTAGAAGCTGACAAACACTGAACTGCAAAGGCTTGCACTGAGCCCAACACTAAACTGAAGGGGTGGAAATTCCAATATCCACCATTATCTGCTACTGAGACCCTCTATCCAAACATACTAGCCTACAAGGGTCCAAGTAATAGGCTAACCCATCGAACTCTAATGCTCACGAAAATGGGGACATTACATTCCGCGTATAAAAATAACTTCATTGGGTGCATGTCTTCCATCACTATGTGTTTGTTGTAGTTCTTTGTTTGTTTTTAGGGCATGAAAATAAATAAAGCTTCTGCTTTTACTTTTACTCCCTATAGTTTACATGGTTCCTTATGCTTTCCTTTATTTAAAATGAAACTCACTTTAACACTTAATCTCCCATGGGTTTATAAAAGAATATCTCTTTAAAATAAAGAGTCACTTTTTACTATCAGGCCCCACCTTCATTTCCATACCTCACTTTAATCTTTTAAAGATTTTAAATAGATAGAAAGATTAAATGAAAACTTTTAAAACATCACATGAAATCTTAAATGAGATTACAGTTCTCTGGGCCCTTCCTCTGCCACATGGTGCATTAGCACTGATTTGAAAACAAATTTTCTACCTTCACTTTTTTGGAGTGCCCCCTACCTCCACGTGGAGGCCCTACTAGTCATTCTTAGTGGTTGCAGTTAAAGAGCTCAAATTGATCTACATCAAACTAAAAGTGACGCTTTGGTCTTGCTACTACACTGAATTTACGATTATTTTTGGTTTTGAGGGCTCCACCTCTTCTTGAGAGATCTACGTACCATTGTACATTGACCTATACCTTATTTTCTTAATGTTATGCCTCTTATATTTCCTGTGTGTTAGAGATTATAGTGTTATGTTGGATTTTTCCATGGTGACGCCTTCAATGAAACCTATATCCATTTATTTGGGGTGGCATTTGATTGAAATGAATTGAGTTTGTGAAGTTTGGCCACTTGTAAGGCTCGGGCCATTCTTTGGAGAGTTGTGCATTAACACAATAGCTACGCCTCACCTTTAATAAGATTTAATAAAATTTTAAATGAGACCATTTAAAGTTCACGTGAGTCTTAGAAAACAAACTATCATACTCTCTCTGGCGGGCCCCATCTTCAACGTGGCAGAATCGCACACATCTAAAACTCTTATATTCCGTCTCCCTTCTCCCTGGTCCTCCAACCACCCACGTGGTGTAGCTGCACTTATTCCGAACTCTGCCAACTTCTAGAAAAAACCCAGAGGTGCTATTGGGAGTGGAGGATGCTAACATGGCTAGGATTAGCCAATAATAGTGATGGCACTAACTGTGGTGATAAAGTCTTAGGAGATGGACCAGGAATCTCATATTGATTATTTTGTGCTCCTTTGATGGCTGTGTTGAACGCTGAATCAGGATTATGATGTTGTGCATGATTTGAATGAGGCTGAATCATTATTCTAGCTTTAAAGTCTTCATTTTCGGAGAGGACAGTAATGCTATCTTAGATGATTAACAATGAGGAAAGCGTATCCCTATCTTTGTTTGCTGGGATCCTGTGACGGATTCTACTTGTATTAACCATCGCTGACAATTCCCACTAATATATGGAAATTATATAATGCAGAAACTAACTATCAAAATTGTTAGCATGTGTTTTTGTTGTGTGGTGTTAAGCAGAAAACATGCTCTTTTACCGTAAAGCAGTCGCAAACTTCTTGTATCCTTTATAATAGATTTTGTTCAGCCTAACATAAGAAATAGATTTTCTAAAGCCGAACATATTATTGATATTTTCTACAAGTTCAGGTGTGTATGTTCCATTGTCATATTTCCTCCAAAACAGTAAACATCTAGTCAACAGTCTAGTCAATAGAATTCTCTTTGGTCTATGCCGCTTAAATAATAGGGCAATGTTTATAAAATACAAATAAGGCAAAATTATTTTTTTATAATATTCTCTAATAAATATTGCAAATGCATCTTCCAATTTTGAAGCAACCTCCCTATTCAAAAATCACCGTAAAGCACATCCTACAAAGAGAACTCTTCCAAGAACTTGCATGGGGATCTTTCTAGTTTTGCGTCAGATATCCAAGTAAAAGATCTACATATTGAAAATAAAAGAGATATTTAATTCATTTCACAGGTCAAAAAGATAAGCATCATTGCCTACCTTTCTAAAAATTTGACAAGGACCAAATTTTTTCATTGTCAATTTGTTTGAAAAATTGGTCATTCAGTGTACTGTTACCTTATCACCAATTACATACAGTTTTTTCTTTCTGCTTTGTATCTACTATTTGCTTATAAGCTTCATTGTACTGTTCAATATTTTCTTTTTGCCAGCTGAGGGATGATCTCGTCTTTTGTTGTGAGTAGCTAGCAAGGTTTCTTCGTCCTTATGATTCGAGTAGGATCTTAAAGTAGAATAAATTTCATTTCATGCAAATAAATGCTAGTAATTGTGCAATGTGGTCTTCAATTTGAGCAAACTTCGTCTATCCATACCACTAGTGGGCTCGCTGATGGTGAGTTCGCCTTACGTGGTCAATTGGAAACTTGTGGACTTAACTTCGATTACAATCTTCACATTGGTATGCGTCATCATGACAGTGCCTTCATTGTTGAATTGTAATCTGAATATCTTTAGTTACTCCCATTGAAGATTGCACCGGTTCTGTGGAAGTTGTCCAAAGTGAGGCAAAGCGGAATCTGGTTGAGGCTTCTGAAAATTGATCTCCATGTCCCACGCCTTAGAATAGATTAGAACCTTCTTACCCCTACCACCATTTAAATTCAGTACTTTCTAGTTAGTTTAGCAAACAAGAGCTTTATAGACAAAACCTTTCAAGCATTCAAATTCCTTTCTCCACTGTTGAAAATTTTTGTAAGTCCCCTTGAAATACCAACAAATCACATCGAGCCAACTAAGACTATCCACTGCATGAAGGAACCTTGGAGTTGAACGCACGAACTCTCTCGCAATCTTAGTGTGCTAGATACTTTGATCAAGAGAGAATAGGGTAGCCGTTTGCAACTTTATTCTGTGTTGGTGCGGTCACGAAAAACACATCAACACTACCCTCAATGAGTTCATCATCATGAAGATCTCCGATAGTCTTGAGCCACCACCTAGGCCAACAAGTAGAAGTACCTGTTATCCACTAAAATTGCACCCTGTTGAACCAGATGTTCAACACCTCAGTGTAACATGGGAAGACCTAAAGCTGTGGGGTTTCTTGTAGACAGAGGTCAACCTCCGGAGAAGGCCAGCTTCCTAACTAGTAATATCACTTAACTACTAATCTTTGTGAAGTAAAGGGAGAAGGACTACATAAATTCAAAACTACTCCTATGGTGATACACCAAATTTGTTCAAACCTATACAGCTTCCTATAACACAGTTTTCAATCAACTAATAAAAGTTGATATGCACAACTCAATACTTATATGATACCGCATAAACATTCATAAGAAAGCTACAATACATACAGTCCTAGAAGGATGATAGATTCTAATCACAAATAAAAACTGTTTGCATCACCAGCATAACCTATAACCTACAACATACATATCTCCTTTGCTTAAAAGTGCTATTAATGAGACATATTAACAAGGAATAATAGAACTCACATGTAAATTTATCAATCATCCAACACACTCAATGAAACAGATAACTAAGAAGGCAAAAATTGCTTTCTTTATTGATCTCCAAAGGTGAAACTGTACATATAATGTCTATATTTGAGTTACAAAACTCAGCATTCTCCTCTAAGGACTCACAGAAGTCACAAAGCAGAAAATATGCAAGTAAGAGCTATCTACAAAAAGAGGAAAAAATGCCATATATACAAAAACTAAAAGTGTTGCCCCTTTGTTTTAGGGTTTACAAAATATTAGTTTTTTCATAAGGGTCAACCCTTAGATCTTTTGGAAATAAAGCTAATGCATTCAATGTGCATCCTCCGTGTCCACTATCGGTGAAAGATCGCTCCAGGGATGGCCCTTCAGATCTTTTGCAACCATGCATTTAATGTACTAACCTCTGGCATCCGTGTCCACTCTCAAACTTCCTTGAAGAGCAGCCTTGAATGCCCTGCAGCATTACCATTAATATCGATCTGCCTTTTGCCAATAGACCTCACAGTTGTTCCCTAGACTGACAGTTTCTTCCCTTTCGGCTTTCCTCTTGTTTTAGATCTTTCTTCAAGTCGATCCCCTTGAGACAGCATCAAATGTTCCCTATTGTTAGACCTCTATAGAGACAACACCACTGCCTTCGAACCGATTCATCATCCTTGATCACAGAGCAGATCCAGACTGCTCACATTCTATTGATCTTCCTACAGCATTAAGCACAATTAAATCGCTTGTATTCATTTTAGTTTTCCTTGGCTATTGATCCCCAATCCTGTCCTTGTTCTCTTTCATGTGGATTATGCGTTCTTCGCAAAGCACTATCGTATAGTTTCACAACCGCCGGGTGGCTAGTTCATATCGAGCTGCAAAAGCCATATCAACATCCCTAAAACCATCGGCAAGACTATCGCTTTCGGCCAGATATCATAGCGAGCCCTCAGGAGTCATACCAATATCGCCATTTCATCGCCCAAACATCCACATTCGACAAGAGTCTCGCCGAAGTCTGCAGCAGACCCATCGCTATCGGCAAGACAAACATCAGTCGGGAAGACCGCATACCGAAGGCATGAACCTTCGGCAAGACACCATCGGGTCGGCAGGACATCACCTTGAGTTCAAAACATTACGCCAACGCTAACTCCCTTCGGCAAGACCTTTCACCGAGGCCATTTCATTTCGCCGAGACCTTGCTCTTTCGGGAAGACATCATCCTAAGACCATTCGCTTCTGCGAGACTCCCCCATCATCAACGAGACATTACACCGACCTCACAGCCATTTCTCCCGAGCTCGAACCTTCTTTTGGTGAGACTCCCACTGGTCGAAAAGACATCACCCCGAACTCATAGCCTTTCGGCGAGACCTCACTCCGTCGCCGAGACATCTCCCCGAGCTCAACATTACGCGGAGAGTTCCATTCTTTCGGTGAGACTCTAGTTGATCGGCAGGAACTCATAGTGAACAAGGGTTCTTTTACCCGATAACCATCCCTTTTCGGCAAGACTTTCGCTATCGGTGAGACCTTATGCCGAAGGAAAAATCTCTCGATGAGTTGAGACCACTTCGACAGGACCCTAGCCGATCGAGAAGACTTCTCCCTGAATTCAAGATCTTTGGGCGAACTCATTTCATATCGGCGAAACCGCCGTCTATCGACAAGATATTACACCGAAGGTTTAACCTTTGGCAAGACATTCAACAGTCGGCAAGACTTCTCCCCGATGACACCCCTTTTGCTAAGACCTCACCCAAGACCGCCATTCCATGTCGGCAAGACCATATCGGGTCGGCAAGACCTCCCATCGAAGCCATCTTGTTTCAGCGAGAGCCCACTTCATTTCGGGGAGACATTGCTTGGTCGGCGAGACCCTTCGCCAAGCTCACAACTTTCGCCGAGACTTCCCCGTGTCGGTAGGACATCTCCCCGATACACAACCTCATACCGAAGACACCATCCTTTCGGTGAGACATCACTCGGTCCCAGAGACCTCATGCTGAACTTAAATCTTTCCCCGCTACCATTTCATTTCGACAAGAGTCCACCTTGTCAACAAGACTTTAGCATGTCGAGGAAACATATTAAAACCCGCGGTGATCAAGATGTCTGGGATGACCAGCGTATTTTTAAATGACTAGAACCCACTGCTAGTCGGCAAGACATCTGAAAGGTCTCAGCGACCTTCTTGAGGAATTTTATGCCAAACTGGATTGAGGTATGCCTGACATATGCTAACCAATTTTTTCAATAAATTAACACAACATAACCAGCATTTAGCCAACTTGGTTAGTGTTAGCTCCAAATAGAAAACCAAACTTGAAATGAACTCACACCAAGAATGCACACTCAATCCCAATGAAGGATAGGTGTTGTCATATGGCGGAGGATCTAAATGAAAATACTTGAAAGAAACTACTCAACGTCAAGAATGTGCACTCAAGATCCCACTGAGGGCGAAGTGCTAACATATGATGGAGTGTTAAAATGAAAGCTTAGAAATTGATAGGCGGATATCCAGCCATGAGCTATTACAAACTACTTCATCCGCTGCGGCGAGCATCCACAGAATTGTGGGGATTCACCACTGTGAAGTGGGTACAAGAGTGTTACAATCAAATTATCCACACTGGCAGTAAACCATCCGGAGGTACTTATGTGAGAAGAAGAAGAAAGAATTGCAGCAATTAAAACTGGAACAGTACTACTGTTTACAGTTTGTACAAATAAGAAATAAGCTGCAAATTACATAAGAATTACAATAGTCTTCAAACACATGAGTCATAGATGATCTCTTACAATTATTTAACTCTCTCACTGCTGATAATGAATCGAAAATCGGAACTTTCAAAGTCTGATACAAAAAAACAGTAAACTGAAAGTGTCAACCAGCAACTGTGGAAATCATTAAAATATTCATAACTCACTCATTTCACCTCCGAATTGAATGATATCTTTTGCAAAGGTCTCCTAGGAGGTAGGCGCCCAAAAACCAAGCACCAAACAGCAGCAATTTTCAACTTATATCAACTTGCACAAATCCCAATGCTCTTAGAAAAGTACGGCCCTCCTTGGAGGGGCGATTTTCATTTAAAAATCACACTTCAAAATAAATTCCCAAAATTAACATGAAGGATCACCCAAGGTCAGCAAATAGATTGATGAAGTACCCAAAACCAAATTCAAACTGAAAAAAAAGCTATGAATAAACATCACCTTCAGCTGTAAATGAACCAGCAAACCAAAATTGCCAAAATCTCCAAAATTCTTCAATCCAATGAGCTCAATCTGCTAGTCTGATGTTGAGAAGCAGCAATGTAGCCAACTAGGTGTTATATTGCAAACACGAAATTGGACGAAAGGCTAGGAGGTAGCCATCCCCGAAGCAAAATATCATTTGTCATTCCGACAGCATAACTTTAGCATAATTTTCATGGATGAAATGCTGGAGAAAAAACCTTAATTAAATAAGAGCTCATAAACTCTTGAAATTCCTAAGAAGCATACCAAAAGACACAGGAGACCTTTCAAATTTCAAAAAAACAAATAACTTCTCAAGATGGCGTCCTTTTTGCATAAAAAGAATTTCACTTTAATTTAAAATTCTCTCTCATTAAAGTGGCGTCCACTTTTCCCAAGGCATTTGTGATGTCCCCTGCCTAGTCAGCACAACTGGATTTGAGGTTAGCCTATCATCCTGGTCCTCGTAGGCTGACAGATATGTGTAGAGGATCAATTGAGGCAGTTACCGATGTTCAGGAGCTTCATTCTTTCAGTTGATTCAGGTTGGACCTTCGCACAGTCGTTCAAAGAGGTTTTTCAAATACTTACTATTTTTAGTAAGTCAGGCAGGCGGAAGCTGCTATTTTTGGCAGGGCACCTGGTTCAGCTGGTCAGCTCAGATTCGACCCAGTGCATCAGTTTGTTGGTCAGATGGAAAAATAACGGAGTATTTAATGATTTATTAAATAATTAATATTTTGACTTTATATTATAAAGTCACTTTATTAATGTATTTAAATATTATGATAATGGCATATTATAAAGTATTTTAATACTTTATAATAAAGTGGCATAATTAATATAATGAATAATTATTTATTCATTAATGATGGGGGCGCCAATGATTAAAGATTTTTCCTAAGTCCAAACAGGCAAATTTAATCATTTATTTAAATGATTATTAAAAAGAGGGTTTGGTCGAATTTCTCAAAGAGAGGTATATATTGACTGCCAAGACAAATCGAACTCATGTGTTATGATTATTCAATTTGTCTTCTTTTGCTCTGAGCATTGAAGTTTGCAAAACCTAGGGTTTCAGCAGACATTTGATTTTGAAGAACGATACCTCTTCAAGATCTGGCAAACTGAGACTGTGAAATACCAGTTGAAGCTTGTCGCACTCGGTGACTTCATACAGAGGTTGCAGTTGAGCTTTATTGATCAATTCAGGAAGATTCTATCAGAGGTTATTCATCAGTTATTGGTGGCGCATCATTTGAGATTATTACATAGAGATCTGGCACTTCCTTATTAAAGTCGTACCATATTGAATGCTGCTGGTTGGTCGTACTTTCTTGTACCAGCTAGGGCCGTACTTCTTCATCTGGAGGATACGCCTTCATCTGTGGTCTTCTGCCTGCTGTAGTATGGACGCCTAAGTATTCTGAAGCTTTGGACGTGGGATCCGTAGTCTGGAGATTGCCTTTTGACTTGGGCCATACATTTCTTATCTATTCTCTGGTGGCTGCAAGAAAATCAGGTTCCATTGAAATAAAGTCGTATTTCCTTCATATGTTCAATTTTATATATTGTATGTGCTCTGAAACTTAATAAATATATAAATACCATCTTGAGCATTGTCCAAAGCATATTTACTGTCTTTTGATTTATTATGAATTTTTAAAGCATTTTTAGAGCAAAATCGTAGTTTATTGTTTATTGCCAAAAAACCTCAAAAATACAAAATGATCAAAAATCAGTATTTGCAGTCAGGATTTGGGTTGAGAGACACCTGGTCTCTTACAGTGGTATCAGATCACAGTTTTCCTGCCATCCTGTGCTTTTTCAGTTGCTTTTTTAGGAAACAGAGTGCTTTTTGGTTGCTTTTTCATGAGTAGGGACATCATTCATTATACCAAGGGTATAGGAACAGGCAGAGTTGAGGATTGGACAGGTCCCCCTATTCCTGAAGGTGAGACAGTGTCAGGAGTATTGGGTATTCACAGATCTAGCTCAAACAACAGCGAGAACAGTGTTGCAACCCTAATGGCAAACCGTGAGATCCCTGCAAAGACACTTAGGGATTCAGGGAAAGCGCATGCAGAGGGCAACATTACTAATGAGGAGTTCAGACACAGGCATGATAATATGGACATGATGTCCCAGTTGATGGGCACCATTAGACAGTATACTCCATCCCAACCGCACTATATCCAGATCGGACAGTCGAGCAGGACTGCAGGAGTGGACCAGCCTTTGGCATCAGCACCACGACAGCCATCACCGATCTATCATGAGCGTAGGCCTGGACAACCTACATTCTTACCCAGAGAGACCCCACCTCCGACTCCGGGGGCAGAGCAGCAGGGGCATCATCAGGAGTTTCAGTCACATAATGGCATGTCAGTAGCCGATGTGACTAGATTTCACGGTGAGTATCTATCATTAGCACCTGAGATCAGACAGGCGTTATCATTTCATGAGTTTATAGATGTTCATAAACCTAGAGGAGGAGGCAGATTTGACCGTCGAGCTCCTCAGGACCAGCAGCCACAGCCACAGGTGAACAGGGATTTGCAATATGCAGTCAGCAAAATCACCTTGCCGTACTTTGATGGTTCAAATAAGACATCAGCGAAGTCTTGGGTCCAGAAGTTGGACAATTATCTATCACTAAGACCAATGCAGGAGGACAAGGCCATTAAGTTTGCTACTTTGCATCTTGATGGGCTGGCGCATGATTGGTGGCATCATGGCATGTACACACTTGGCCATCATGCAGTTACTACCTACCAGGAGTTCACCAGCAGGCTCATAGAGCATTTTGACAAGAAGGATCCAGAACTCTACTTCGGGGAGCTAGCTCAGCTCAGACAGACAGGTAGTTTGGATGCTTATGTTGGTGAGTTTCAGAGGGATGCAGTCATGGTGACAGTCATTTCAGAACGGAGACTCGTTATACTCTTTGTTGAGGGTTTGACAGAGCCTATGAGAGGTTGGGTCAAGGCATTTGATCCTCCCACCCTCCACGAGGCCATGAGGAAGGCACGGAACATGGAGCTTGCAGCACCTCGCAGCAAGTTCATTTCAAGTTCGACACCCTACACGAGGCCTAATAGGTCTTTTGATAGGAATAGGCCCTTTGACAAAAGGAGGGATCCAATTAATCCTAAGAGACAAAATGCACCACCCTTTGACAGAGAAACACTGAATGATCTACGGAAGAAAAAATTGTGTTTCTGGTGCAAGGCACCCTACGATGAAAAACATGTATGCCCACTTCGTCCCAAGGTTAAAAACAATCAGATGGAATGGTTTAACGAGGGAGAAGAGCAATCTGATCTGTCAGACCAGCAAGCTGATTCCGAGCATTCAAATGATGACAGGTCCGATAACGAGGGTGAAAACGAAGGAGGAAGGAAGCTACAGGAAGCCCATTTGACTAGCCTTCAAAGAGATGGGTCGTTTAGACTTCGTGGGCTCCTAGCAGGTCAGAAGGTGATCACTCTACTAGACACGGGTGCCACTCATAATTTCATTGATGCACGGTTAGTGGAGAGACATGGTATCCAGACAGAGGAGTTTGAGGGTATTCGAGTCAAGGTCGCTGATGGGTACACCCTCAAATGTGATAGAAAGATTACTGATCTTCCGATGCGACTGAACAACTATGAGTTCAAGACTGAATTCTACGTTGTCAATATGGGAGATACAGATGTGGTGTTAGGGATGGCGTGGCTTCACGATTTGGGTGAGTTCACACTCAATCTACGTGACATGGAGATGAAGTTCAAGGTTAATGGGAGACCTCATGTCATCAAAGCCATTAGAGACAGTAATCTGAGGATGGTTTCGTTCAGGCGGATGGAGGGACTCATTCGTCATGACATGGTTGACTGGGCTGCAGAGTGTATGTTGATGCCAGCACAGCAGGAGCAGTAGAAGGGTGAGTACCACCCAGACATTCAGATATTACGGACTAAACACTCCAAAGTGTTTAGTGACATTCCACCTGGTAGACCTCCAGATAGGGGCGCTGAGCATATCATCGAGTTGGAGGAGGGCGCAAAGCCCATTATGATTACACCCTACAAGCACCCAAAACGACTCAAGGATGAGATAGAGAAGACCATCAATGAGTTACTAGCTATGGGGCATATTAGACCTAGCAAATCACCTTTTGCTTCATCGGTTGTATTGGTGAAGAAGGATGGATCACTTCGGATGTGCATAGACTACCACCAGCTCAATAAGAGGACAATCAAGAACAGGTACCCTATACCACGCATCGATGAGTTGATTGATGAGTTACACGGTGCTGTCTTCTTCACGAAGATTGATTTCAGATCCAGGTACCACCAGATTCAGATGAGGGAGCAGGACATTGAGAAAACCGCCTCCAGGTGCCATTGCGGTCATTTCGAGTTCTTGGTTATGCCTTTCGGTCTAACCAATGCACCTGCCACCTTTCAGGCCACCATGAACAGGGTCTTCAGTTCACAGCTGCGGAGATTTGTATTGGTCTTCTTCGACGACATTCTGGTATATAGCAGGTCATGGGAGGAGCATTTAGCTCACTTAGACTCAGTTTTGGGTATCTTGGTTGGTGTGTCCTTCTATGCCAAGGAATCCAAGTGTGAGCTAGGTATGGAGGAGTTGTTGTATCTGGGGCACATCATCAGTGCCAAGGGAGTGAGTATGGACCCTGAGAAGGTCCGAGCTATAGTTGAGTGGCTGGTACCAGAGAACCTTACGCAGCTCAGAGGATTCATTGGGTTGTGTGCTTTCTACGGGAGATTTGTTAGTGGGTTCTCACGTCATGCCGCACCCCTTACTGATTTGACAAAGAAAGGGGCTTTCACTTGGTCACCACAGGTGCAGGAGTGCTTTGACAGATTTAAGGTGATCATGACTTCGTGTCCAATGCTAGCATTACCTGACTTTACGAAGTCATTTGATTTGTTTTGCGATGCTTCAGGAGAGGGCATTGGTGTTGTTATGATGCGGGAGAGGCACCCTATTGCATTTGAGAGCAAGAAGCTTAGGGGTCCTGAGAGGTTTTACAGCATTTACGACAAGGAGATGTTAGCCATTATGCATGCTTTGGTTAAGTTCAGGCAATACTTGGTAGGCAGCAAGTTTAGTGTGCGCACAGACCACAATAGCCTGAAACACTTCTGGTGCAGGAGCACCTAGGCTGACCTCCATTTTGGCTTGCACAATTTTGGCTTGTACTGACCTTAGCCAAGTCAAGATGTTGTGTGTTTTGGTTTGGACATTAGAAGGTATTTCATTCGTGGTTGAAGAGTTAGTCATTAGGACTAAAATCTTCACTAGGACATTAGTATTAAATTTTGCTTTATTAAATTTAGGACAGCATATGTTAGGCATTTAATATGTGTCAAAGCCATAGCCTCATTGTTTGGAGATGCTAAAGGTTAGTTGAGGGATTGTTAGTTCGATTTTAATGAGTTGGAGATCCTAAAAAGAAGGATAATGGCGAGGTTGCAAGAATATTGCAAAGTGCATGGCAACATTGTTAGGTTGCATGCAATTCAATTAGTTTGGATTCCCTTGAAATCAGGGAATGCTCGAGTAACTGCCCTGGAAAAGATGTTAGCATCCAAAATAGATGGAATGGCTCGTAGAAGCAGCAGTCAGTCATTGTAATCAGTTTTTGTTGTGAAGAATAGAAAGTCAGTGAGCAGATTTAGAGTAATTTCTGTGTTAACCGCGTGCTTGGAGAAACAGTGATTATAATGGCTTTGTTTACACAGTTTTTTCACTGTTCTTAGGTTCTTTGAATAGTTTGAAGTGTATTCCATCTTGTAGATAAAAGGTTAAGAGCAGATTTCTGTGTTTTGTGTACAGAGTTTAGCGTTGTAGAGCAGTTTTCTGAAATTCCACTGTGTTTTGCAACAGAACTGTCATAGGCATTGAATGCTCATATTAGCGTTGTATTTATGTTATCAAGATAGATTTGTTTCATTCTTCTTTGTGTATTTAAGTTGAGGAGTGTAGGGTTATTCATTTGAACCCTTAGATCAGAATTTAAAGGGTTTGAAAGTTCAGTTTTGAACAGTCAGTCAAAACATGGCTTCCCGATGAAATCTGCCTGTGGAGTTTTCCTGAGGTTGATGGAAATGACAGGGAAGCCATGCCTTTGTACATATTTAGTAAAAGGAAGCTTTGAGAACCAAGCAAGAAGTTATATCACCAAACCCTAGGCGAGTTTCAGTCACCCGGTTAGGAGTTTGAAATAGAAAAGTTGAGAACTCGGGCAGGGGCAGAAGGTACTGTACGGTACCAGTACGGTATCATGTAGGTTTTGGTCATACTTTGACATGTTAAAGTGAGTTGATGCTTGAACAATCCAATAGTGTGAGGAGATAGCAAGAATCTCCTAAAACCCTAGCTATTAGGCTTAATAGCCCTAATCCTCCATGAAAGTAGGAATTGTATGTACGGTAAGGACAGTGTTCTGAGACCTAGTACAAGATTTAAAGCCCTAAAAAGGGTGCTTGAAAGTGCCTATTGACTGACAGGTTGTTTGATAAAATAGAGAGAAAAAGTCAGAAAACTGACTGGTAAAGGCTAGTAGGGTTTTAGGCCTCCTCAAGGCAGTTTCAAGAAAACAGGTAGATTGAAGGTTGAACATCAAGCAAGATGGATCAATTTGAATGCAGGAAGCATGGAGACAGTATCATCAACTCCCCTGCAAGCAGTTCTAGCATGATGAAAAAGTTGGTACTTAGATCCTTCTAAGTCCAAGGAAGAGCCATTGATTACAAAAGGTGTTGAATCTTCAAGGGTAAAGTACAAGGTTGAAAGCTCTCTGAGAAGAGTTGGAGCAGGACTAGAGCAGTCTTTTAAGCTCAAAAAGGAACCCTTGGTAGCAGGTTCCAAGCAGGAGACAGTGGAAAGTCTCCTAGAAGGCAGTACAAGCAACCCTTGGAGTTTTACTACACCATATTGGTATCAGAGCTTTGAGTTGGATTCAAGGCTTGTGATTAATGAGCCAAACCACTGAGTCAGTTGGAGAGAATACACCAGAGTAAGAAGCCATGGTGACAAATGCAGAGCTAGCAAAGAAGGTAGAAGAGCAAGAGGAAGATAACCGGTTGCTCAGAGAAAGGATATCTTAGATGGAGAAACTCCTAGATGAAGTCCAAGAAACAGCAGATACTGTGAAGGACAAGATAAAGCAGAAGGAAGAGCAGGAAGCCAAGGAAAAAGAAGAGGATTTGGAGGAGGAAGCTCCAAAGCCTGGTCCTGTTCTTGCAGAGGAACCATTCTTGAAGGCATTGCAGGCCTTGAGTGGTAAAGCATTGGATGGTGTGCCACTTTTCAGTGGACAAATGGACCCTGATTCAGTTGTAGACTGGATTGAGAGCATTGAGAATCACTTTGAGTGTGATGGCATAACAGAGGCCCAAAAGGTAAAGGTGGCCAAGTCAAGGTTGAGAGGAGCAACTCTCACATGGTGGAAGTTTGTGCAATCTGAAAGAGAAAAAGAAGGCAAAGGTCCTATAGTTTCATGGAGAGGAATGGTGACTAAGATAAGGCAAACTTATCTCCCTGATGATTATGAAGTTCAGTTGCACATGAGAAGACACAATCTGAGGCAAAAGGATATGGATGTCCAAACATATACAGAGGAGTTTCAAAAATTGTGCCTTAGATCAAAAGTGGTTGAAGATGAGAGTATCAGGTTGGCAAGGTACCTAAATGGACTCAAGTGGTCTATTCAAGAAGATATGAGTTTGGTAAACTTCAAATCAGTCCGCCAATGCTATCAAATGGCTTTGAAAATAGAAGAGAAAGGCAAAAAGAAACAAGAACAGAACCCTAAAGGTAGAGGTAAAGGGAAAAACAGCAGAGGACAAAGAGGAAGCTATAGTGGAAGAAGCTCAGAATCAAGAGCCCAAGGAGAAGTCAGATTTTCTGAACAGCAAGAAGGATGTTCCAATAGAGGTGGTAGAGGAAGAGGTTTCAGCTCCAGAGGAAGAAGTGGTGGACAAGGAAGAGGCAGCTACTTCACCAACATGAAATGCTATCATTGCAACCAATTAGGAAACCCGGCCTATAGATGTCCTGAGAAAGGTAGCACTTCTCATGGAGGAGATAAGAGAACAAATCTGATTCAAGAAGAGACAGCTGCAGCAAATAAACAATCAGAAGTACCCTTGAACTCAGAGGAAGGTGAGAATCTCATGATGAGGAGGACTTTGATCAAAGAACCAGTCAAAGAAGAGCCAAGCCAAAGAAGGTCCTTGTTTAGGATAAAATGCAAAATGATAGGGAAGGTGTGTAAGGTCGTAATAGACTCAGGTTCAACTGACAATATTGTGTCAGAGGAGGCACTTAGCAAACTGAAATTGACAAGGATACCTCACAATAATCCTTACAAGGTCACATGACTCAATAAGGGTCAGCATGTCTTGGTGAATGAACAAGCATGGGTGGAGTTTTCAATTGGCAAGTACAAAGACAAGGTATTGTGTGATGTATTACCCATGGATGCATGCCACTTGCTCCTAGGTAGGCCATGGCAATTTGACCGTCAAGCTGTGCATGATGGAGCTAAGAATTCATATACCTTTAAGAAGGACAATGTAACCTACAAGATTCAATCTTTGTTGGAAGATACTGAGGTGCAAACAGCAGGTTCTAAGCTGCTAATAGCTGGTGAAAAAGAGTTCCTAAAGGCCTTAGAAGAAGGAGAAGGAGTTGGCTACGCAGTAATGATCAAGCCAAGAGAAGTAAGCAAAGAGAAGGCAGCTGAAAAGCAAGAGTTACCCAAGGAGATTCAAAATTTGTTGCAGACCTATGAGAGTATTGTAAGTAGTGGTCAACCAGCAACTTTACCTCCTAAAAGAGCCATAAGTCATAGGATAGACCTGATACCAGGAGCTACCCTTCCAAACAAAGCAGCCTACAAGATGACACCTCAGCAAAATGAGGAAATAGCTAGGCAGATTCAAAAACTACTTGACCAAGGTCTCATTAGGAAAAGCATTATCCCTTGTGCAGTACCTATTGTCTTAGCACCTAAGAAAGGAGGAGAATGGAGGCTTTGCACTGATTCCAGGGCAATAAATAAGATAACCATCAGGTACAGGTTTCCCATCCCTAGGATTGAAGATCTCATGGATTGTCTAGGTGAAGCTAGGTACTATACCAAGATAGATTTAAAGAGTGGCTATCATCAAATTAGGATACATGAGGGTGATGAGTGGAAAACAGCCTTCAAAACCAATGAGGGTCTTTATGAGTGGCTAGTAATGCCATTCGGATTATCTAATGCCCCCTCCACATTCATGAGACTCATGAATGAAATCCTCAAAGACTACATTGGCAAGTTTGTAGTAGTGTATCTTGATGATATACTAATCTATAGCAGAACTAGAGAAGAGCACCTCCAACATATTGAGCTGATTTTCAAGAAGCTACAGGAGGAGAAGCTGATGATCAATCTGGAAAAGTGTGAGTTCATCAAAACAGAGCTGGTGTACCTTGGTTTTGTGCTATCACATGGCAACTTGAAGATGGACAGCAGCAAGGTAGAAGCCATTCTCAATTGGCCTACTCCAAAAACAGCAACAGAGGTAAGAAGCTTCCATGGTCTTGCTCAGTATTATAGGAAATTCATCAGACAGTTTAGTGCAATTTGTGCTCCTATGTTGGATACCATTAAAGGAGGAATGAAAACTAAGTTTGTGTGGAATGAGCAAGCTAACAAGAGTTTTGAGTTGCTGAAGGAAAAGATAGCTACCCAACCTGTTTTGGTGTTGCCAAGTTTTGAGAAGCTATTCACCATTGAATGTGATGCAAGTAATGTAGCAATTGGAGTTGTACTCAGTCAAGAGGGCAGACCGGTGGCTTTTCATTCTGAGAAGCTAAGTGAAGCCAAGAGGAAGTACTCTTCTTATGACCTTGAGATGTATGCATTGGTCCAAGCACTAAGGAAGTGGAGGCACTACTTGCTTCCCAAGGAATTCATTGTGTACTCAGACAATCAAGCACTCAGTTTTCTGAATTCGCAAGAGAAGTTGAGTCACAGGCACATGAAGTGGGTGGAGTACTTGCAAGCTTACACCTTCAACATCAAGCACAAGAAAGGAGCTCTCAACAAAGTTGATGATGCATTGAGCAGGAGAGTTCTCACCATTCAAGAAATTCAGTTTAAGAGCATGGGAATAGATCACTTCAAAGATCTATATGCAGATGATGAAGACTTTGCAGAAATTTACAAGGTATGTCTTGAGTTTAAGAACCATTTCCATAGCAAATATGCTGAATACACCTTGCAAAGTGATTTATTGTTTAAAGGGAATCAGCTTTGTGTTCCTAGAGGTTCTATTAGGGAGAATTTAATACAAGAGAAGCATAATGGTGCATTGAGTGGTCATTTTGGGATCACCAAAACTCAAGAGCTTGTCCAAAGGTTTTATTTTTGGCCTAAGATGAATCTAGATGTCAGGAAGTATGTAGAGAGTTGTGTGGTATGTCAAAAAGCAAAAGGCACTTCTTCAAATGCAGGCCTATACCAGCCACTGCCTATCCCTTCTAGGCCATGGGAATGCTTAAGCATGGACTTTGTAGTCGGTTTACCCAAGACAAGGCAAGGTATGGATAGTGTGTATGTTGTGGTTGACAGATTCAGCAAAATGGCTCACTTTATACCCTGCAAAACAACCAATGATGCCAGTCAAATAGCCTCTCTTTTCTTCAAAGAAATAGTCAGAATTCATGGCTTACCAATCAGCATTGTATCAGACAGGGATACCAAGTTTATGAGTCACTTTTGGAAGACTCTTTGGCAAAAAATGGGCACCAATCTGTCCTTTGGATCTGCATACCATCCCCAAACTGATGGTCAGACCGAAGTTGTGAATAGGACACTTGGAAACCTTCTAAGATGCTTGACCAAGGAGTATGGTCAACAATGGGATCAGATTATTGGACAGGCTGAATATGCATATAATGATACAATGAATAGATCCACAGGGAAGAGTCCCTTTGAAATTGTTTATGGTCTGCATCCTAGAGGTGTTTATGAGCTGAGAGAATTGAAGGATGGAGTCAAGGGAAGTGGCTATGCAGATGAATTTGCTTGTGCAATGCAGGAGATTCATGAGACAGTCAGAAAAACCTTGACAGAGAATACCATGAAGCATAAGGTTAAGGTGGATAAGCATAGGAGAGAAGTCCAATTCAATGTGGGAGACTTAGTGATGGTCCATTTGAACAAGGCTAGATTGCAGAAAGGAGTTCCTCACAAGCTGCAAATGAAGAGGATAGGTCCCTGTCCTATCTTGGAGAAGTATGGCAATAATGCAGTCAAAGTGCAATTACCAGATGACAGTGGACTATCCCCTGTTTTCAATGTTGCAGATGTTATACATTACAAAGGACCACCACAAAATTTGGATCAGACACTCCAGGAAGTCAGTCAAGATGTAGAACTCAAACTGCCCTCCACTGCAGTCAAACAAGCTGATAAGGTATTAGACACTAGAGTTTACAAGAAAACCAGAACAAAGGACTATAAGGAACATCTAATCCAAAGACAGGGACAATCTGAAGTTGACGCAATCTGGATCAAGGAGGCAGAGTTCAAGAAGTTGGGCATTGATCCCAACTTGCTCAATCCAAGGATGGATTGAAGCTTTCTGTTTTGGGGAGGATGGTGCAAGAGCACCTAGGCTGACCTCCATTTTGGCTTGCACAATTTTGGCTTGTACTGACCTTAGCCAAGTCAGGATGTTGTGTGTTTTGGTTTGGACATTAGAAGGTATTGCATTTGTGGTTGAAGAGTTAGTCATTAGGACTAAAATCTTCATTAGGACATTAGTATTAAATTTTGCTTTATTAAATTTAGGACAGCATATGTTAGGCATTTAATATGTCTTAAAGCCATATCCTCGTTGTTTGGAGATGCTAAAGGTTAGTTGAGGGATTGTTAGTTCGATGTTAATGAGTTGGAGATCCTAAAAAGAAGGATAATGGCGAGGTTGCAAGAATATTGCAAAGTGCATGGCAACATTGTTAGGTTGCATGCAATTCAATTAGTTTGGATTCCCTTGAAATCAGGGAATGCTCGAGTAACTGCCCTGGAAAAGATGTTGTTAGCATCCAAAATAGATGGAATGGCTCGTAGAAGCAGCAGTCAGTCATTGTAATCAGTTTTTGTTGTGAAGAATAGAAAGTCAGTGAGCAGATTTAGAGTAATTTCTGTGTGTTAATCGCGTGCTTGGAGAAACAGTGATTATAATGGCTTTGTTTACACAGTTTTTTCACTGTTCTTACATTCTTTGAATAGTTTGAAGTGTATTCCATCTTGTAGATAAAAGGTTAAGAGCAGATTTCTTGTTTTGTGTACAGAGTTTAGCATTGTAGAGCAGTTTTCTGAAATTCCACTGTGTTTTGCAACACAACTGTCATAGGCGTTGAATGCTCAGATTAGCGTTGTATTTATGTTATTAAGATAGATTTGTTTCATTCTTCTTTGTGTATTTAAGTTGAGGAGTGTAGGGTTATTCATTTGAACCCTTCGATCAGAATTTAAAGGGTTTGAAAGTTCAGTTTTGAATAGTCAGTCAAAACATGGCTTCCCCATGAAATCTGCCCGTGGAGTTTTCCTGAGGTTGATGGAAATGACAGGGAAGCCATGCCTTTGTACATATTTAGTAATAGGAAGCTTTGAGAACCAAGCAAGAAGTTATATCACCAAACCCTAGGCGAGTTTCAGTCACCCGGTTAGGAGTTTGGAATAGAAAAGTTGAGAACTCGGGCAGGGGAGGGGCAGAAGGTACCGTACGGTACCAGTACGGTATCATGTAGGTTTTGGTCATACTTTGACATGTTAAAGTGAGTTGATGCTTGAACAATCCAATAGTGTGAGGAGATAGCAAGAATCTCCTAAAACCCTAGCTATTAGGCTTAATAGCCCTAATCATCCATGAAAGTAGGAATTGTATGTACGGTAAGGACAGAGTTCTGAGACCTAGTACAAGATTTAAAGCCCTAAAAAGGGTGCTTGAAAGTGCCTATTGACTGACAGGTTGTTTGATAAAATAGAGAGAAAAAGTCAGAAAACTGACTGGTAAAGGCTAGTAGGGTTTTAGGCCTCTTCAAGGCAGTTTCAAAAAAAACGGGTAGATTGAAGGTTGAACATTGTTGGTTGGAAATTTTGTATTCTGGTGAAAGTATACAAAATGGTGATTTCAACCACAGCATGTGAGTTTGAACTCTCCTAATTAAGGGAAGGCTCCCCCTTTAACTAAATAAAACTAAATGGATGAGACAGCAATCGTTCCTCTTATTTCAGGAAAGATTATATTCTCTTCTCTTCAAAGAAAAGAAACAGTATATGTTGATAAAACTTAATACAGTAGCTATGCAGTGGAATAAAGAAAGAGGAGATAAAGTTTCCTGAAAGCACAAAGACTTCCGTTATTTCCTCCGGGACGGGAAAACAATTCAATAAGCACAAAGTCTTGAAAAATGAAATCCTATCAACCCTTTTCAGAACGATTACTTTATGGAAATATACAACATAAAACAGCGCAAAGTCTGTAACTATGAAGTATCTATTAACTATTCTAGATGAGAATTAATACTAGCACAAAGACTTGCAATTGTTCTCAATTTCTAATATTAACTATGAATTCAATTCTCACATTTACAGCACAAAGACTGCAGATATTTAAATCGAATCTCTCTTCAGCAATATTCAACAATTTTCAAGTATTCACAAAATAATGCTCCAAGATGACATAAGAACATGAAGGATGCAAAACGAGAATTCAGCTCAAAGTCTGAAATTCCAACTTCTTTATATTACTTGAAAATTCACAATATTCAACTATAAAGCTCAAAGACTTTATGAGTATAAAATTCTGCAGAGTTTTCTTGCTTGCTAAAAAGATATCTATTACAATAGACCCCTCAAGTATTTATAGGAGGAAGGTCTGGAGAAAAAGGTGGGAGGATCTCAACAAACTTGAGAAAATCTCTCAACCGATAACTAATTGCGATTGACTTATTCAAAATTACAATCCAAATTGTGATTTGTCTTGTAAGATTTTACATGTAATTACATTTTCGAAAACTGCAAGGAAAGAACACTTGCAATTGCAAAATTTGTTTTTACATATGTTTTGTCGAAAGTAAAAATACATAAAATAACCTAAAATTTTAAATTGCTTCATTCCTATCTTTGAAAGATAAGAATTTGCTGATGATGATCTGCAATTCATTCGGATCTAGACCCAATGTGTTCTTGGCTACTGCAACTGTCTTCAAGATTACATCAAAGTATCTGATTGTTGCCAGTCTATGCTCTTCATAAGTAGTTTGCATTTTCTCAAGGATTGTTTGATGATTAACAAGCTTGTGAATCGAATCCATAGAAAACTGCTCTGATTCCATTTGTTGACGAAGATTGGCTGCCATTTCTGTAGTAACTGAATCAGCTGCAAGTAATTCATCTTCTTGATTCAAAACTGTACAAGAGATCTTTTCAAAACTTGAAAGAATATCCTGCTGAACTTCATCATTCATTTCTAAAGTGGCCTGGATATCTTTAATAAGATCTTGAATGACCAATGACTTGTTTGTCATAAGTTCTTCAAATTCTATGTACTTTTCTCTGTTTGGCAAGATCGAGTTGCTACATAGAATTTGTAACTTGACTTGATCTATCTCATGCCAGATTTTTAAATCCTTTTCAAGTGATTCCAAACTTTGCTTGAAGGCTTCCAAAGTCTGATTTAGCTTTATCTTTGCTATTCTGACATTTTTGAGAACTTGCAACGTCTTTTCAATTATTGGAATAATTTGATCAATTAGCTGAGTTATCCATGAATCAACTGCCTTGGCCTTTTGTGCAATTCTTTCTAATTGCCTAACTGATTCATTAGGAGCTGCAGATAGAGAATCAACTGCTTCGGATGATCCTGTAATCCTTTGAATAACTGAAACCAGCTGAGCATTATCCTCTTTGAGCTTTTCTTTTTTGGCTAGAAGTTCATTATAACTTTGTGCCAAAATTGTTACTGAACTCTGAGCATCTTGCATCATATTGGCATGAGTCTGCTTGCCCAATTCCACTCTTGTGAACCTGTAATCAGATACCTGCATTTCTTCATGTGGTTTATCAACTAGAGGCTCTGCAATCTCAGCATATTTCATTTTATTGCTGTCAACAAACACTTGTGAGACTGTTTTAGCTTTCTTTGCAACCATCGGTTTTGATTTCTTCAATTTTTGGAAATCAAAAATATCAGAAGACACTGCTTGTTTCTTTCTTTTGGGAGCAATTGAATTCAACCATGGAGGAAGATCCAAAGTTGTCACATCTGAAATAGCAACTGTAGTCTCCGTAGAAATAGCCTCAGTTTGTAATACAACAGAAATTCTCGGAGGTGCCTCAGTTTGTACAGCAACTATGTTTTGTGCAGAAGATAAATTACAACTAGGATTGGCCATAAAACAATCAAAGCTTGTTACAAATGTATCTATCTATGGAAGAGTTATTTCTGACATGACTGGAAAGATTGGATTTATATCAAAAATACTCTTAAAGTTATCGGGCAAGCTTCTCATGGGAGTATTCGCTATTGATGAAGACTGATGACTAGTCTCTTGAGGTGGGATAGAAGGAACAAATACTGTGGAAAAGGAATCAACATCACTGTCGATAGGGGACATAGGAGATATGGCTGATTCTGATATTGGAGCTTCGATGTGAGGAGTTATCTCACTTAGAATGGTAGAGGTCTCAAAAACCTCGTTTTCTTCTTGCTGATCTAATACCTGAATCTGCATTTCATTGACTTCTTTTCCCTTTAGTGTTTCCCTTTCCAATGGTTGTTCTGCAGCTCTGCTTACCTTCAGCTTAATTCTAGTACCTGAAGAAGAAGCTCCTTCTTTTGATTTTTCCCTGATTTCTGACTTCAATCCCTTAGGACCAGCTGGATCATCTTCAGCTCTAACTCTGATTTTAATGGTCTTGACACCTATGCTTTTAAGCCAAGAGTTGGTGTTCGCCAAGACTGATTGAAATCTATCAAAGATAGAGACGGATTCCTTTTGAGACCACTGGATTGCAGGAATGGGGGCATTAGCAACTCCTTGTTCTTCGTATTCAGGATCTAAAATCTGTCTATCATCAATAACACCTTCTGGAATTAAAGTCAGATTTAGATCAATAATTTGCTCCAAAGTTAGCCTGCAATAATCCATTTTGTATATATCCTTTTCTGTCCGGAGATCTGCCCAAATGTCTTCAATGCGGTGAACATGAGTGAAGGCTCTTTTTATTTTATCTTTCATCCTTCTATAATCAAAATCCACTCTAGCTTGGAATCTTTTCAATGTTATTTCCTGAAGTTCAGTCTCCATTGCTTTGGCTCTTGAAGAAGTTGTCAGAGAATACCTCCCGATTATCAATGGATTATGTGAAGAAATACCGATTCCAGACTTGTGTTGCGTAGCTTGACGTGAATGAACTGCCATCAACTGCCTTCCCAACTCCATCAGAATGATCTTATCAGTCGGACATCTTGGAAGCATATAAGGTTGGTCTTCAAAGCATCCAACTCTCATATATGTGAAGGTAGGGAATTGAAGAAATAAGCAGCCATACTCATTTACTTTATTCCAAGCTGCTTCAGATACTCTGTTGTTTATCAATTCTTTGTCAAACAAACACATAAAATAACCAAAGAAGGCATCTTGAACTCTTCTATAATGTGCTCGGCTTGGAATAAAAGTTAGCCGATCATAATATTTCCATACAGGCACCAATGATCTGTCACCTTCAGGAGATAGGCCTGGAAAATGTCTCAACGAAGCTGCTATATAAACCAAGTATGAGTTCATATAGAAGGTAAGAGTGGTAGGAACCTGTGCAAGCTGTTCACACAAATTGTCACTGATTATTTCTCCCCAGAATATTGGATGCTGTGCTTTTCTAACAACCACCATGAACTTATACATCCAGTTTTCAAACACATTAGAAACCTTCAACCCTACTATTCTGCTCAGAAGAGTGATCATATCATTAATTTCCTCTTTAAAATCAGACCGATACAACTTGGGTATACGGGTCACACAAGGTCGTGATTTGAGAAGCCATTTAGAATTGATATGTCTAATACAATCACTCTTTTTCTGCTCGAAATATCTGTGAGCACTCTTCAATGAGATCTCTGAATATGTAGTTGCATCAGGAACTCTGAAAACTTTGTTGATTGTTTCAGCATCAAGCCTAATAACCACGTTGCCATCATCGTCCTTGATTGTTCTAGATTCTTTATCAAAGTGTGCTGCACATGCAAGGACGAATTCTGGTTCTAGGGCAGCAACAGGAAAAGAAGACACCAGATGAATATGACTCCTCAGCAATTTTTGCATATCAGAAGAAGTAGATTTCTCAGCTCTGTCAAGAAACTCGGACATATCAATATGCCCAATTTCTGTGTCTTTGATCTCATCGATATTTGAAACAACGTGAGACGGAGAAATCTCATTCTGATATTTATCAAACTTGTATTTCATCTTTTTGCTTTTTGGAGAAGTTGGTTCGTCCGTCATTGAACAAGAATCTGCAAGACTGCGGTGAAAACCCCATAAGGTCAGAACATCATCAGCATCAATGTGAGTGGACATGGTGAGACTCAAACCCTAGGACAATGAAATGGTTTATGAAAGAATGATGGAAGGCGGATGAAAACGAATTCGGAATTTGATGGAATGAAGGAAGTCAAAAACAGTATTTTGTCTTCTTGAAACAGCAGGGCAAAGAGATTTTTATTTAGCTTGGATTTGGAATTTCGTCCAAAAAAGGTCAACTTTTGTGCTTTTTAAGGCATTTCGGGTTTTTGTATGCCTTCAACAATTTCTGCTTTTTGTAATTTCGGGATTTTAAAGAGCTTTAGCAATTTTTGGAATTAACAATTTTTATAATTTTGCAATTTTAAAAATTGTAATTTCAACTGCAAATCCCGACTTGCATTTTTGAGCTAAAAACCCAAAATGTGAATGAAAGCTGAATATTTATTCTTGTGGAAAATGATAATGGAAGATTGAAGTGGATGAATGAAAATGTAGGAAAATGAAGGACATATGAAGACGCGTTTTCATGAGGGCGTATGAAAATACGAAGTGAAGGGAATATAAGGGAATGCATATTAAATAAAGGCGGATTAGATACAAGTGAAAACGCATTTCATGAAAGCAGATAATAAGAAAGAAAAACGCGTTTTTACAACATAAAGACGAATACCAACGAATATTGGTAAAGGCAGATAACAGTATAAAAATGCGTAACAATAAAAACGCGTTTTTATAAAAGACATTAAAATCTAAAACAAAACATACAAAAGACAATGACGTTAAAAATAAAGCAATAAATAACAGAAAAACGTTGAAAAGAGATGAAGAAATATAAAACATACCTGAAGCAAGTTGTAAATGAAAATAAATGGAGATAAAACCCCAGGCGTGCCCAGAAAGTGAAAGAACGATGGCTATTTACTGAGGAAAAATCCGAACTTTAAGCATTGAGATTAATGGAATCTCCATGAAACAGGGAAGACAAGCCAAATAGAACTCAACTAGCTTGAAGAAGAATGGCGTCGGATTTTTAGAAGCCTTTGACAGTGTAAAATGTCAATAGAAACATAAAATCGGGTTTCTTTGAAGTCATAACATGTTCTTTTTACAAAATCGGGTTTTTTAGACTTCAATGCAATTTTATTTTAACAAATTCGCACCTTTTTTAAAGTTCTTACAAATGTTCAAAATAAAGTCGAACCTTTTTAATCAAACAACAATTTTACAAAAAGTAATTCGGACTTTTGAGATGACATAGCAATTTTGTATTTTGTCAAAAATAAAGACTCTTAAGCAAATTCGGGTTTTTGACTCACTTAAGCAATTTTGGGTTTTTAAAGAGTTTTAACAATTTTGCTTATAAGTCAAAATTTCCCTTTTGCTGAGTTGCTTTAAAACCCGAAATTGGTCAAAAAGACACTAAAAATGACTCAGAAATGGATGAAAACGGAAACGAAAGAGGGAAAAATAGTAGCCCAAAGATTAATGAACCTAAAAATGAGATTTGTCACCCTTTGCACCTCGTAATGCGTGCCTTAGAGAAGAAAAGCCTCAAATTTTATGAAAATTTTGATTGGTTATCCAAATTTTAAAACGAGTCAAAAATTTAGGATAACAAACATCAAGCAAGATGGATCAATTTGAATGCAGGAAGCATGGAGACAGTATCATCAACTCCCTTGCAAGCAGTTCTAGCATGATGAAGTTGGTACTTAGATCCTTCTAAGTCCAAGGAAGAGCCATTGATTACAAAAGGTGTTGAATCTTCAAGGGTAAAGTACAAGGTTGAAAGCTCTCTAAGAAGAGTTGGAGCAGGACTAGAGCAGTCTTTTAAGCTCAAAAAGGAACCCTTGGTAGCAGGTTCCACGCAGGAGACAGTGGAAAGTCTCCTAGAAGGCAGTACAAGCAACCCTTGGAGTTTTATTACACCAACTTCCTTGGACAGCGAGACCTAAATGAGAGGCAGCAGAAATGGGTCAGCAAACTGCAATCATATGATTTTGATATTATTTTCATTAAGGGGAAACAGAATGTTGTAGCTGACGCCTTGTCTCACAGACCTCAGTTGAATGCTATGGCATAGATCTCCGAGGATTGGAGGCATCGGATCATTACGGAGTATGCTAAGAACCCATGGGCTTCTAGCATTATTGATGGGACAGAGCAGGATAGTAGATACACTGTTGTAGATGACTTGATCATTTACAAGAGGCGGATTTTTCTGGTTCCTGGTTCTGAATTGAGGGCTACAGTTTTGAGAGCCTTTCATGATCTTCCTATGGCGGGCCATCCCGGCTACTTCAAAACATATAAGCTGGTTCGCGAGCGGTTTACTTGGAAAGGGCTAAAAACTGATGTTCTCAGTATGTTCGAGAGTGTTCTGTTTGCCAGCAGAACAAGCAGGAACACACATCCTGCCAGATTGCTTCAGCCACTTCCGATACCTGACAGGAAGTGGGAATGTTTATCGATGGACTTTATCACGGGTTTGCCGAAAGCCCAGGGTAAGGATTGTATTTACATAGTGGTTGATCGGTTGACCAAATATGCACACTTCTTCCCGATTACTACTACATTCACAGCATCGCAGACTGCAGAGCTCTTCTTCAGAGAGGTATTCCGATTACATGGGTTGCCTCGGACGATAGTTAGCGATAGAGACAGTCGGTTCATGAGCAATTTTTGGCAGGAGTTGTTCAGGCTCTGTGGGACCGAACTGACACCGAGTACTAGCTACCATCCGCAGACAGATGGACAGACAGAAATTGTTAATAAGTGGGTGGAAGGTTACTTGCGCAATTACATAGCTGGACAACAGAGAGCTTGGGTGAGGTGGATATACCTCTACGAGTATTGTTATAACTCTACTCACCACATGACGATACAGATGACGCCCTTCATGGCATTGTATGGGTATGAGGCGCCCAATCTTTTGGATCTGATATTGAGTGATAGCAGAGTACCGAGTGCAGGGGATATGATGCAGAGTCAGCAGGACATTTTGAGGTCTCTCAAAGACAATATCCAACGGGCGCAGAATCAGCAGAAGCAGTATGCTGATCAGAAGAGGGTTGAGCGTCACTTTGATGTGGGTGATATGGTGTATCTTATGTTGCAGTTGTATCGTCAGTCTACTCTGCGGAAGAGTGGTGCGGAGAAGTTGAAACCTCGTTACTATGGTCCATTTCGTGTTGTCAGACGAGTGGGCGAGGTTGCTTATGAGTTGGACTTACCAGCAAATAGTAGGGTTCACAACGTGTTTCACGTTTCTCGCCTGAAGAAGGCATTGAGTCAGCATGTGATACCCTCTCTAGTTCTGCCACCCCTTGATGACAAAGGGAAATTGATACTAGTACCTGAGGCCATCCTCAAGATGAGAGAGACACCTTCGGAGGCGGGTGATCAGGTAATATCTGATCAAGTGGAGAGATTTTCCAGTTGAGGATGCTACTTGGGAGTCCGAGGAAATTTTACAGCATCCAGAGTTGAGATTACTTGAGGACAAGCAATTTCAGGGAGGGCGGACTATGATGTCCCCTGCCTAGTCAGCACAACTGGATTTGAGGTTAGCCTATCATCCTGGTCCTCGTAGGCTGACAGATATGTGTAGAGGATCAATTGAGGCAGTTACCCGATGTTCAGGAGCTTCATTCTTTCAGTTGATTCAGGTTGGACCTTCGCAGAGTCGTTCAGAGAGGTTTTTCAGATACTTACTATTTTTAGTAAGTCAGGCAGGCGGACGCTGCTATTTTTGGCAGGGCACCTGGTTCAGCTGGTCAGCTCAGATTCGACCCAGTGCATCAGTTTGTTGGTCAGATGGAAAAATAACAGAGTATTTAATGATTTATTAAATAATTAATATTTTGACTTTATATTATAGTCACTTTATTAATGTATTTAAATATTATGATAATGGCGTATTATAAAGTATTTTAATACTTTATAATAAAGTGGCATAATTAATATAATGAATAAGTATTTATTCATTAATGATGGGGGCGCCAATGATTAAAGATTTTTCCTAAGTCCAAACAGGCAAATTTAATCATTTATTTAAATGATTATTAAAAAGAGGGTTTGGTCGAATTTCTCAAAGAGAGGTATATATTGACTGCCAAGACAAATCGAACTCATGTGTTATGATTATTCAATTTGTCTTCTTTTGCTCTGAGCATTGAAGTTTGCAAAACCTAGGGTTTCAGCAGACGTTTGATTTTGAAGAACAATACCTCTTCAAGATCTGGCAAACTGAGACTGTGAAATACCAGTTGAAGCTTGTCGCACTCGGTGACTTCATACAGAGGTTGCAGTTGAGCTTTATTAATCGATTCAGGAAGATTCTATCAAAGGTTATTCATTAGTTATTGGTGGCACATCATTTGAGATTATTACATAGAGATCTGGCACGCACTTATTAAAGCCATACCATATTGAATGCTACTGGTTGGTCGTACTTTCTTGTACCAGCTAGGGCCGTACTTCATCTGGAGGATACGCCTTCATCTGTGGTCTTTTGCCTGCTGTAGTATGGACGCCTAAGTATTCTGAAGCTTTGGATGGATATGGAGTCTGGAGATTGCCTTTTGACTTGGGCCGTACATTTCTTATCTATTCTCTGGTGGCTGCAAGAAAATGAGGTTCCATTGAAATAAAGTCATATTTCCTTCATATGTTCAATTTTATATATTGTATGTGCTCTGGAAACTTAATAAATATATGCGCCTACATCTTCTGAGCATTGTCAAAGCATATTTACTGTCTTTTGATTTATTATGAATTTTTAAAGCATTTTTAGAGCAAAATCGCAGTTTATTGTTTATTGCCAAAAAACCTCAAAAACACAAAAAAATACAAAACGATCAAAAATCAGTATTTGCAGTCAGGGTTTGGGTTGAGAGACACCTGGTCTCTTACAGCATTATGTTCTTTTCAATAATTATTAAATCTCCTCATGAAGGCGTCACCCTTCCAAGTCCCCTTTTTAAGCACAACTTAAAGTTGTTCACCTAGGCCAAGGGGGTCAACTGCATAATATAACCTCGATGCATTTATTCAACATAAAAATGCCTTAATAGTTCAAATATGAATTGCAAATAGTTGCTCCAACTGAAAATGAAATACTAAAAGCTGACAAACTCCATACTGCTTAAAATAGAATTTACTATAAATAGTAAACTCTCAGAAAATGCCAAAGAACCTCAGAACAGGAAACCCTAATTTTACCTCACACACGCCTACAGGCTTCCGGAATACGCTGATGAGTGTCAGAACAGATTACTGATGAGAAGGGGACATTACAATCCGCCCTCCTCGAAATTGCTTGTCCTCAAGCAATTGAAAAGATGGATGCAACAAAATCTGTTCTTCCCACGTGGCATCTTCAATAGGCAAATTCCTCCATCTAACCAAGTATTCTTTGATTGTCCTTCTCCTCAAATAACGCTCTCTAGTATCAAGGATTTCTTCAGGAATCAACAACAACTGCCCTTCCTCATCCAATGGAGGTAATTCTGAAGTAGCCACCACATTGTGTCCAATTGCCTTCTTGAGGCGTGACACATGAAAGACATTATGCACTTTGCTTTCAGCTGGAAGCTTCAACTCATAAGCAACTTCACCAATCCTCTTGGTGATTTTGAAAGGACCATAAAAACGTGGCTTCAACTTTTCTGCACCACTTTTCTTGAGAGAAGTTGTCTATATGGCCGAAGCCTCAAGTAAACCATGTCCCCAACTTCAAAAAACCTCTCAACACGCTGCTGATCAGCGTATAACTTCTGCTGATTTTGAGTTTGTTGCAGATTTTCCTTGAGAGATTTCAAGATGTCTTGGCTCTGTTGTAACATATCCTGTGCTTGTGGAGCTCTACTATCACCAAACACTAAATCAACAAAATTAGTAGCTTCATAACCATAAAGAGCCATAAAAGGTGACATCTTAATTGACATGTGATAAGAAGAGTTATAACAATACTCTCCTAAATGAAGCCATTTAATCCAAGCTCTTTGCTGTCCTGAAACATAGTTTCTTAGGTAGCCCTCTAACCATTTGTTAACAATTTCTGATTGCCCATCTGTTTGTGGGTGATAACTAGTGCTTGGAGTAAGCACTGTCCCACTCAATCTGAAGATCTCTTGCCAAAAAACACTTAGGAACTTGCTGTCCCTATCACTGACAATAGTTTTAGGCAATCCATGCAAATGGAAGACCTCTCTGAAAAACAACTCAGCCACTTGAGCTGCTATAAATGAAGTGGTGACAGCAAAGAAATGAGCAAATTTTGTTAGTCTATCAACCACAACAAAAATACAATCACGTCCTTGCACCTTGGGCAACCCCGTGATGAAATCCATGGCAATACTTTCCCATTTCTGATTCGGAATGGGCAAGGGCTGTAGCAGACCAGCTGGATAAGAGTGTTCATTTTTATTTCTTTGACAAATCGGACACTCTCTAATGTAGTTCAAGACTTCTTCTTTCAACCCTTTCCAAGTGAATCTTTCACGAATCTGCTTATAAGTCTTGAAAATCCCTTGATGACCAGCAAGGGGAACATCATGAAAAGATTGTAGAATCTTCTTTTTAAGCTTAGATTCTTGCACTAAAAAGATTCTATCTTTATAGTAAATTATCCCATCAACCAACTTATACCTTTCATCAACCAAATGACCTTCTAGCAAGCTGGTTGCAAACTGATTTTTAACATAATCAGCAGCAATTAACTCCTTCCAATCTGTTGATAACTCACAAAGTGACTGCAAATGAGGCCTTCTTGAAAGAGCATCAGCCACTATATTATTTTTCCCTTTGACATATTCAATGTCAAAGTCATATGCTTGGAGCTTACTTACCCACTTCTGCTGCCTTTCATTCAAATCCTTTTGGCGCATAAAATGTTTAAGACTATTGTGGTCAATTTTAACAACAAATTTACTTCCCACCAAGTATTGACGGAATTTAGACAAAGCATGCATGATGGCAAGCATCTCTTTGTCATAAATGAAGTAAGTTTTTTTCTGCTCCTCTCAACTTCCGGCTCTCGAAGACAATAGGATGTTTGTCTTGCATTAGAACAGCTCCAACACCTTCACCTGAAGCATCACACTGTAATTCAAATGATTTTGTAAAATCCGGAAGTGCCAACACTAGACATGTACTCATAATTTGCTTAAACTTATCAAAAACTTCTTGTGCCTTCTTAGTCCAAAGAAAAGCTCCTTTCTTTGTAAGATTTGTGAGAGGTGTTGCTTGATGTGAATATCCTTTCACAAATCTTCTATAGAATCCACATAACCCTAGAAATCCTCTCAAATGAGAAATATTCTTTGGAGTTGGCCAA
Source organism: Sequoia sempervirens (assembly GCA_007258455.2). Lineage (NCBI taxonomy): Eukaryota > Viridiplantae > Streptophyta > Pinopsida > Cupressales > Cupressaceae > Sequoia > Sequoia sempervirens. The sequence continues at coordinate 87,930 of VDFB02278196.1, forward strand.
TCAAGAATGGCTCTTATCTTTTCAAGATCAACTTTCACACCCTTTGAACTGATAATGTGGCCAAGATATAAGAGTTCTGTCATCCTGAACTCACACTTTGATTCTTTGGCGAACAAACATTCCGCCTCTAAAATACTAAGCACTTCTTCCAAATGCTTAAGGTGCTCTTCCCATGACTTACTGAAAATGAGAATGTCGTCGAAGAAGACAAGCACAAACTTCCTCAACTGCTGTCTAAAAATATTGTTCATACAAGATTGGAATGTAGCTGGAGCATTTGTCAAACCAAAAGGCATAACAAGAAATTCAAAATGCCCAAAATGGCATCTAAATGCTGTCTTCTCTATATCCGCCTCCCTCATTCTGATTTGATGATAGCCTGAACGAAGATCAATCTTCGCGAAGAACATAGCCCCATGGAGCTCATCAATAAGCTCATCGATCCTAGGGATTGGATATCTATTCTTGATGGTCTTCTAATTTAATGCGCTGTAGTCAACACACATACGCATTGTGCCATCTTTCTTTTTGACCAGCACCACTGCAAAAGCAAAAGGACTTTTGCTTGGTCTAATGAAACCACTCTCCAAAAGTTCCTTGATGGCTTTTTCAATCTCATCTTTCTGCTTCTTTGGATATCGGTAAGGTGTAGTCATAACAGGCTTTGCTCCTTCTTCTAACTCAATTACATGCTCAGAACCTCTTTCAGGAGGTTTTCCAGGAGGTAGGCTTTCAAAGACTTTGCTCTTCTTTGAAAGTAAGGCTTGAATATCAGGATGATATGGCCTCTTCTCCTCCACTGGATCAGCTGGTAGAACCAAACATTCAGCAGCCCATTAACCTGATCGTGACAGACCAGCCTTTCCATCCTCTTCAAAGACACAATTCGAGGGCCCCCATTTGACATCCCTCTTAAAACAACCTTCTTTCCATTAGACTGAAATTTAAGCTCCATAGTTTGCAAATTCAATGTGATCTCGCCAAGAGATCGCAGCCATTGTATGCCCAACACAACATCAGTGTCTCCAATTCCCACCACATAAAAATCATCTTTAATCTCGTGATTGCCTAATTGCATAGAGAGGTTAGGAATATTTCTCGTGCAAGACATAGTAAAACCATCAGCAACCATTACCTTGAAACCATCAAATTCCTTAGTCTTCAAACCTTTTCTAGCAACTACTCCTTCATCAATAAAATTGTGAGTTGCTCCGGTATCAATTAGAGCAACTATCCTTTGTGAATTCACAACTCCATGAACCCGAAAGGACTCATTTTTTTGAAAACTTGATAGTTGTGCAAAAGCACTACCATCTCCCACCTCATCGGGCTTCTCTTTTGGATCTTCTTCACCTTCACTGCCTGCTGATTCGTATTGCTGATCAGACGAATCAGATTCTGATCCATAATCAGAATAGCCCTCCATTCAATTTGCTTTGCCTCTTCCATAGCAACGGTGACCCTTAACCCAAGGTTCACGGCAAGTGTAACAAACTCCATCTTTGCTAAGCTGTTCTTTGAGCTCATCTGACAACCTTGGTGGAAACTTCTTGGGCAGATTTGAAGAATGTTTTTTATCTTTCTTATGGCTGAATGGTTTTGAATGAAACTTAGGCCTTGGGGCTGCCAACTCCATGCTCCTAGCTTTCTTGATCACTTCATCTAACGTTGGTGGATCAAAAGCTTTGACCCAACCCTTCAAAGGCTCCATTAAACCTTCAGCAAAAAGAACCACAAGTCTTCTTTCAGTAATGTTAGGCACCATTACTGACAACCTCTGAAAATCAGCCACATAGTTTTATAAAGATCCTTGCTGTTTCAATTGTGCCAATTCTCTAAATCTCAATTCAGGGTCCTTGGTATCAAATCTCTCAATCAGCTTGTTGGTAAACTCATCATAGGTACGAATGAGGTTATGGCCAAGAGTGACCAAACCATGAGTCCACCATTCGTGAGCTATTCCATCCAAATGCAAGGTAGCAAATTTGATAGCATCTTCTTCCGACATTGGCCTGAGTGAGAGATAGTTGTCTAGCTTTTGCACCCATGATCTGGCTGTACACTTATTACTACCATCAAAATGCTCCATAGTTATCTTTCCCAAAGCTTGGTAGAAATCATTTCTAGGCATCAGAGGAGGACGTTGTTCATTCCTTCCTCCATTTCTCCGGCTCCTTTGATTCATGTACTGATCAAAGGTCCAAGCATCTCTCAAATCGAGAGGTAAAGAAGCATACTCCATGTAAGCTTGACGTGCATCATCAACAAAGCTTGGTGCAGCTTCAACTGGTTGTTGCTCTACCCTTGGCGTGAAAGTGGGAAAAATTGGTCTAGAGGATGATCCACTAGGAATTGCAGCATGTTGACCCACAATTCTATCTCCTTTATTCACCTCAGGACTGCTATTACTAGATTTTCCATTAACTCCACTGCTTTCACCAGTTGGATTATTTTGGGGCTGAAAAACATTATGAGCTACTTGCTGATCCAACTTGGACAATAGACGAGACATCATGTCTATCATCCCATCAAACTTCTTCTCAACTCTGCCCCTCTCTTCATTTGCTTGCCTAACACTGTCTGACATTATTTCAACTGTGTGTCCAACCACTTCAACTGACTTTTCTGAACCTTCCACTGATTTGCCAAGATCTCTTAAGGCTTCTGAGAAAGTCTCTGCCTCTGGAACGGACGGAAACTGATGTTGAGTTCTAGCCAGACTTCTGGTGTATGGCCTAGTGTCTCTTTCACTCATCAGATAACCAACTGCAAATTTCCATAGGATGGCAGGGTCTTCTGCTCTAACACCACTGAAATATGCTAACCAATTTTATCAATAAATTAACACAACATAACCAGCATTTAGCCAACTTGGTTAGCATTAGCTCCAAACAGAAAACCAAACTTGAAATGAACTCACACCAAGAATGCACACTCAATCCCAATGAAGGATAGGTGTTGTCATATGGCAGAGCAGCTAAATGAAAATACTTGAAAGAAACTACTCAACGTCAAGAATGTGCACTCAAGATCCCACTGAGGGCGAGGTGCTAATTTATGACGGAGTGTTAAATTGAAAGCTTAGAAATTGATAGGCGGATAACCAGCCATGAGCTATTACAAACTACTTCATCCGCTGCGGCGGGTATCCACAGAATTGTGGGGATTCACCACTATGAAGTGGGTACAAGAGTGTTACAATCAAATTATCCACACTGGCGGTAAACCATCCGGAGGTACTTATGTGAGAAGAAGAAGAAAGAATTGCAGCAATTAAAACTGGAACAGTACTACTATTTATAGTTTGTACAAATAAGAAATAAGCTACAAATTACATAAGAATTACAATAGTCTTCAAACACATGAGTCATAGATGATCTCTTACAATTATTTAACTCTCTAACTACTGATAATGAATCGAAAATCAGAACTTTCAAAGTCTGATACAAAAAAACAGTAAACTGAAAGTGTCAACCAGCAACTGTGGAAATCATTAAAATATTCATAACTCACTCGTTTCACCTCCGAATTGAATGACATCTTTTGCAAAGGTCTCCTAGGAGGTAGGCGCCCAAAAACCAAGCACCAAACAACAGCAATTTTCAACTTATATCAACTTGCACAAATCTCAATGCTCTTAGAAAAGTACGGCCCTCCTTAGAGGGGCGATCTTCATTTAAAAATCAGACACTTCAAAATAAATTCCCAAAATTAACATGAAGGGTCGCACAAGGTCAGCAAATAGATTGATGAAGTACCCAAAACCAAATTCAAACTGAAAAAAAAGCTATGAATAAAAATCACCTTCAGCTGTAGATGAACCAACAAACCAAAATTGCCAAAATCTTCAGAATTCTTCAATCAAATGAGCTCAATCTGCTAGTCTGATGTTGAGAAGCAGCAATGTAGCCAACTAGGTGTTATATTACAAACACGAAATTGGACGAAAGGCTAGGAGGTAGCCATCCCCGAAGCAAAATATCATTTGTCATTCCGACAGCATAACTTTAGCATAATTTTCATGGATGAAATGCTGGAGCAAAAACCTTAATTAAATAAGAGCTCATAAACTCTTCAAATTCCTGAGAAGCATACCAAAAGACACAGGAGACCTTTCAAATTTCCAAAAAACAAATAACTTCTCAAGATGGCGTCCTTTTTGCATAAAAAGAATTTCACTTTAATTTAAAATTCTCTCTTATTAAAGTGGCGTCCACTTTTCCCAAGGCATTATGTTCTTGTCAATAATTATTAAATCTCCTCATGAAGGCATCACGCTTCCAAGTCCCCTTTTTAAGCACAACTTAAAGTTGTTCACCTAGGCCAAGGGGTCAACTACATAATATAACCTCGATGCCTTTATTCAACATAAAAATACCTTGAGTTCAGATATGAATTGCAAATAGTTGCTCCAACTGAAAATGAAATACTGAAAGCTGACAAACTCCATACTGCTTAAAATAGAATTTACTATAAATAGCAAACTCTCAGAAAATGCCAAAGAACCTCAGAACAGGAAACCCTAATTTTACCTCACACACACCTACAGGCTTCCGGAATAGGCTGATGAGTGTCAGAACAGATTACTGATGAGAAGGGGACATTACAATGCCTTCCAACTGACTTCCTTGAGATATATCATCGGGTGTATGATTTAATCCTACACAACAATGTCCCCATTTGGCCTTCATGAACATTTAAAACATAGATTGCGCCGCCTGATTGAGGTCGTAAATGAAAATCAGGTAACATTTTTGGCGACCTGTTGTGACCTTTTCACACATCGCCCCATCCAAGATGGGGACCCCTAATTTTTGCTCCATTCTGGTCTTTTGGCTTTGGTTTTTGTCTCTCTCTCTCTCTGTCTCTTTTCTGATGTCTACCTTTTGGGGACATTCCCGTCTGCTAACTTAAACGTGAAATTTGGCCAAGTCTGAAAATTAGGGTTTGTGCTTTCCTAGTCAATCTAGGGTCAAACGAAGTGAATAAATTGAAAATAAAGACTAACATTGCTGTCAGTGTGATTTCAGCAGGCTTCCACTGAAATTTCATCGGATTCCGGCTACTAACTATTTTTAGTAAGTATGAAATTTGGAGCATTTTCTCAGCATTCTTGAAATTTCGATAGTCACACTGCGTCCAGAACACATCAAGCTACTTATTGGCAAAATTTGAGCTGAAACAGACAATTTACTATTTTTAGCAGTTTAGCTTCCAGAGCAAATTTCAGGGCCTATATACAGAATTATTCAATGCATGTCTGAGGATTCCTTCTGGGTTTTTTGAGACCTTCGCGACAGTATAACATGCAAAATGAGCCGACAACTTTCAGAGTTCAGCCTTCAGGGGCTATTTTTAAGGTTTGCATGTCAGGATTTTCGTTGCATGTCTGCCTATTCGTTATGGGTTTTTCGAGACCTTCGCAGCGGTGTAACATGCAAACCAAGATCGGAACTTTTTCAGAAGCAGCCTTCAAAGGCTATTTTTAGGGTTTGCACGTCAGAGTCTTCAGCGCATGTCGAGTGATTCTTTCTAGGTTTTTTGAAACCTATGCAATGATGTGACATGCAAAGCGAGATAATCACTCCTTCAACAACTTGCTATTTTTAGCAAATGCACTCAGGCTGCCACTTCCCAGCACATCAGAATCATGAGCTGATCACGATGCAACGGAAACAAAGTCAAACGGAGTTGCAGAGGATGCAAAACCAGACACTTGCTATTTTTAGCAAGTTGGCACAAAAATTAGGGTTTCCTAGATTCAAGGGAAAAACACGACAATCACACAGAGGCAACATCCAGCTCCGATCACCACACTTCGGGCATTCAACAGCTGAAATTTGGAGACATTCTGAGCAATGGCTATTTTTAGTAAGTTACTAAAAATAGCAGTTTCAAGGCAAATATCAGGCGCTGGCAGTTAAATCACATCCCGAGAATCAAAATGGGGTAAAATCAGGCCTTTCAAAGTCAGAAGCAGCTTAAAATGCAAAATTTGAAGAACTTTCTAAAAATAGAAAGTCAACAGTAGAAGCCACTATCAACGGGCAAGTCACCTAACGAGGAACACACCATTCGAATTTCAAGGCAAACAGAGATGTGGAGGTATCAAAAGCGGGAATTTACTATAAATAGCAAACCACCTTCAAAATATGCTATTTTTAGCAGGCCAGCTCGGAATAGCAGTGTCAACAGGGTAACAAGGTCATATCCAGTGTTCAAAATTTCAAATCATTCTGAGCTTCAGAGATGCAAGAATTGAAGGACTTACTATAAATAGCAGGCGTGCAGAAGCTGGCGAAGATGAAAAAAAAATGGCTAAGTGTTGATTTAATCCACCACCACCTTGAAAATGTGCCCACTTCAAGCTAATAGCATCAAAAAATATTCTAAGTGTTGGATATCCTCCTGCCACCTCAAAATGCGCCCTGCTTGATGAGGAAGCATAAAAATTTTCTAAGGCACAAGTTTCGTCCACCTCACATAGGAAAATGCGCCCACTCTAGGAAGAAGTTCAAAAAAATATTCTAAGGCATGAGATTTTATCCTTCACACATGCTAATATGTGCCCACCTCCAAGCATGCCATGCAAGATATTCTAAGTCAAGATTCTTGTCCTTCACACATGCTAATATGCGCCGATGTCTAGCAAGTAAAAAATTTTCTAAGTATAAAATTTTATCCTCCACCCATGGCAAAATCTGCCCATGCAACAAGCAAGTCAAAGGAGTCAAAGAGTTTTATGCACCACACATAGCCAAATGCGCCCTCAAGGTGAGCCAAGCATGAAAATTTTCTAAGTATAACTTCCATCCTCCTAGAGGCATCAAATGCGCCCATCTTAAGAGGAGAGGTCAACAAGATTTAAAGAAGTCAAGGGCGTTAGAATCTCATCCACCTCACCTTGCTATATACGCCCATGATTAGAAGTCAACAAGTCAAGGCAAGGCGTTGGAAATGTGTTATTCTCCTCTACATGCTATATGCGCCCAAGTGGGGCCATGTGAAGACAAAACAAAGAAGCTCAAGAGTCACGTTAAAAGGTTTTATTCCTCTCTTGTCATATGCGCCCAAGAAAGAAGCTAAGGGGTCAAAGGTCAAAGGTGGCGTTGGAAACATGAGAAATGCGCCCAAGGTGTTGAGGGTGAAGTGAAGTATGCTAGGCGTGGTCAATTTTCCCCTTCAAGTGTGGTGTGCGCCTAGACTTGAGAGTTGATATTGCTAAGTGATGAAAAATAAAGAGTAAGCTAGGCATTGGATTTTTTTTTTAACAAAAGTGTCCATGAAGTCTAATATGCGCCCAAGTTGATGAATAAAATAAAGCATGTTAGGCGTGATGTGCTTTAAAAGAAAATTTTCTAAGATGAATTGACAAAAGTTTCTACCACTAGCAGATGAAGGAAGATGAATAAAATTTCCTATGGAAAAATTTTCAAAAGTGCTAAATGATTTGAAATTTTTCTAAGGCAAAATATTTTCTTCCTTAAGAAAATACGCCTAGACATGAATGTGGTGAAATTTTCTTGAAGCACGGGCGAATTTTTCCAGTGATGAAGTCAGAAGACGTTGGCAGTGCAGGGTGGATAAAATATTTTCAAGTCAGAGCAAATAGAAATGTTCATAGATGTGAAAAACGGGATTAAATTTGTTAAAAGTTATTTTTCCAAGGTTCAAAAATCAAGAAAATTAAATGAACCCGTTCGTTGTATACCCATGAATGCGATGCGGTCTGAGGAAAATTATTTTTTGGGTATTGAAGATCTTCGGCAGGGAGTAGATTTTGAATTCTTCTACACTTTGCTGGGGCCTTCAAGATGAAGAATTTAATCGGCACAGGATTGATGAGTTTTCCTAAGGGAAAATTTGAAAATTTTCTAAGGCAAAGTGAAGAAAATGTGTTTTCAAGGTAAAATGCTCCTGACGATGAACTTGAAAGGAACTGTCTAGGTGAATTTGCTCAAATTCTTCGTGAAGATAATCTTCCTAGGCTAGTGATGAATGAAATCAAAATTGTCAACGCTTCAGCTGGTAGAATAAATTTCTTAAAGAAGATGCAGTTGAAGTTAACACCTTCAAAAGATGATTTTAAAAGTGCATCTCTTAAATACGCCCTTCAGGAGGTTGAAATTTGGCTAAGGCACAAAGATTTTAAGGATGAAGTTTGTTGGAAGAAAATTGATAAAGCTCATCAAACTAGAGATTACTTGGAACTTGGAAGTCTAAACGCCAGGATCAGGTAAGTAGGGTGAGTTTATATTATGAAGTATTATTATGCTCTTCTCCTCACTTGTTTTGCAGGTGGAACGTCAAGGCTAAACGGTGATGACTTAAGGAGATGAAGCGAATACTTGGAGAAATGACTAAGTGTTGAGACTTAGTATGTGCCTAACTCAAGTGACAAAGAAGAAAAGTTTTCAAGGCTTTGGATGGAAGAAAAATGGAAACCCAAGTAATTCAAAGTTGAAGAACAACATCAACGAGGAAAATCATCGTCGGGCAGGAGAAAGAAAGTTGTAGGCTTGATGTTCAAGAATTTGAAGCAGTGATGACCAGACTTATCTAGTTTGCAGTCAAGAAAAAGATCAAGAGTAGGGTGAACGCGTTTCAAAGCTGGAATCTTCTAGAAGGATGATGGACATTAATGGCTCATTTATTACCCCACTCCTCTTTGTGGCAGTTTTTAGGGTGAATCTTGTTTAGGCCTGAGGTGGCACGATCTGGGCCATCCAGTCAATTGTAATATAAGCCGTCCGTTGGACTTGGCCATCTATAAAAGGGGGAGTCCCCCTCATTAGAATGAGATTAGAGTTAGAATAGCAGAGAGGGAATAGAGAGAAATTGATAGAATAGAATAGTTTGATAGTATAGTTTAGATTGAAAAGGAAGAAAAGTCTTCCCTTTGAATATTTTGTAAGAAGTTGTCGTGAATGCTTTCATAATAAAAGAATTTTTCATTGATGGTGATTTCTTCTTTGTTATGAGTAGTTGTCGAAGCTTCTTCATCCTTCCAATTCACGTAGCATCTTGAAGTAGCTTAAAGCAGAGTAGATTTCATTTCATGCAAGTACTTAGTAATTGTGGAATGTGGTGCTTGATTTGAACAAGACTTCACTTATCCATACCACTAGCGGGCTCACTGATGGTGGGTTCGCCCTGCGTGGTCAACTGGAATACTTTCCAAACATAACTTCGATTGTGATTCACATGTTTATATGCATCGTCTTATTTGCATGTTGAATTTTAATCTGAATATCTTTCGCTACTCCTCTAAAGATTGCACCGGTTTTGTGAAAGTTGTTCGAAGCGAGGCAAAGCAAGGCTCAGTTGAAGTCTGCAAGAATTGATCGCCATGTCCCACTCCTTAGAGTAGAACATAAACTTCTTAGGCCCTATACCCATTTAAATTCAATTCACTTCTGGTTAGAATTAGGAAACTTGTGCTCACTTGCCAAATCATTTGAATTACACGAAAGCCCTTAGTCCGCTGTCTGCTGTCAACTGTCAAACAATTGTATAAGTCCCCTTGAAATACCAGCAAAATCACATCAAGCCAACTAAGACTATTCGCACTGAAGGAACCTTGGAGTTAAATGTATGACCTATCTCTCAATCTTAGCATGTAGGAAACTTTGTTCAAGAGAGGATAGGGTAGCCGTTGGTGACTTTATTCTGTGTTGGTGTGGTCACGAAAATCACCTCAACTGGATGTTTGCCTGCTAAACATGCAAACCAGTAGCCTAAACTTGTCCATTGGGCATGGAGTCACTTGATAACTCAGAGGTTGATTTAAAACATCAGCTTTATACATGGCTCAAACACATTTGTAACTCAAGAAACAGACCACTTAGACATTTATGAAAACAAAAAACTACAGAAGTGAAACTATTTACCGTGTTGGGACAGCACTTAGGGAATGCAACAATAACTAAACTAAAGTGCAACAGCACCTATTGAATGCGTGAAATCTAACCTAAAGCATGTACAAGGAGGAACTTATCAAACCTCAAAACAAGGCTTGAGGTGTATCCCATTGACTGGGATAGGGAGCATTTCACCTTCAGTTGTGTCCAGTTGGTAAGCATTGTGTTCTTTGCAGTCTTTGATAATAAATGAACCCATCCACATGTTGTCAAACTTGGTGTGATGGCTCGGCCTGCTTTTTAGAACATCCCATTTCAGCACAAGATCTCCCACCATGAAATATCTTGATCTAGTTTTCTTATCAAATGTTGTCTTAGTCAGGATTTGCTGATGTTCCATGTTCTTCATAGCCTTGTTTCTAGTTTCTTCTAACTCCATCAGCTGAGTATATCTTAAGGCAAGTGGGTCAGTCTGTTCAAACAGGACCAGCTGACTGGCAATTTCCAAGGCGGGCAACTCAGTAGAAATAGGTAATTTTGCTTCTTTACCGTACACCAACATGTAAGGTGAGTTCCCAATCACCTTCTTAGGGGTAATTTTGTCTGCCCAAAGAGCAGTCTTTAGCCTGGCATGCCAATCCCTCTGATTTATTTGAAGCATCCTTTTGATAATGTTAATCAAATTTTTATTAGTGGACTCTGCAAGTCCGTTGCCTTGAGGATAATAGTTGGAGCTTGTGTTCAAATAAATGCCATTCTTCAATTCCCAATCAGCAACCTTCAAACCAACAAATGCCAGGGCATTGTTAGAAATTATAGAATCTGGGACTCCAAATCTGCAAACCAAGTCTTCATAAAAATTCAGCACTTTTGTTTCATTAGCTTCCTTCAAGGGAAAAGCCTCTTTCCATCATGTAAAATAGTCCATTGCTATGATAATCCACCGATGGCCTGCACTTGAGGGTGGATTAATTGCGCAGCGAGTCAATTTCTCACTTCGCCAAATGCGTCTATCTAGAATTAGTTTGCAGTGGCGTGACAGGCCTTTCTTTTCCTGAAAACAAGGCACATTTGGAATACGACATATGTATGTGCATTCTTAAACAAGTTAGGGCAATAATAGCACGCTCTTAAAATCTTATATGTTGTTGTACTTGCAGCATAGTGACCTCCAGAAGGTCCGTCATGGAATTCATATAATATCTAATCCACTTGATCATTATCAACACACCTGAGCAATACTCCACTGTGATCTTTCCTATGTAACACAAAATCAATCAAGACAAAAGGAATAGACTAAAGTCGGTAGTACCTCCTCTTTGTTCTGTTCATATTAGGTGGACATTCTCCGGTTCTCAAAAAATGTAACATCTCTTGCAA
>VDFB02278197.1:0-28974 GCA_007258455.2 Sequoia sempervirens
TTGCACCCATGATCTGGCTGTACACTTATTACTACCATCAAAATGCTCCATAGTTATCTTTCCCAAAGCTTGGTAGAAATCATTTCTAGGCATCAGAGGAGGACGTTGTTCATTCCTTCCTCCATTTCTCCGGCTCCTTTGATTCGTGTACTGATCAAAGGTCCAAGCATCTCTCAAATCGAGAGGTAAAGAAGCATACTCCATGTAAGCTTGACGTGCATCATCAACAAAGCTTGGTGCAGCTTCAACTGGTTGTTGCTCTTCCCTTGGCGTGAAAGTGGGAAAAATTGGTCTAGAGGATGACCCACTAGGAATTGCTTTTTGTTGACCCACAATTCTATCTCCTTTATTCACCTCAGGACTGCTATTACTAGATTTTCCATTAACTCCACTGCTTTCACCAGTTGGATTATTTTGGGGCTGAAAAACATTATGAGCTGCTTGCTGATCCAACTTGGACAATAGACGAGACATCATGTCTATCATCCCATCAAACTTCTTCTCAACTCTGTCCCTCTCTTCATTTGCTTGCCTAACACTGTCTGACATTATTTCAACTGTGTGTCCAACCACTTCAACTGACTTTTCTGAACCTTCCACTGATTTGCCAAGATCTCATAAGGCTTCTGAGAAAATCTCTGCCTCTGGAACGGACGGAAACTGATGTTGAGTTCTAGCCAGACTTTTGGTGTATGGCCTAGTGTCTCTTTCACTCATCAGATAACCAACTGCAAATTGCCATAGGATGGCAGGGTCTTCTGCTCTAACACCACTGAAATATGCTAACCAATTTTATCAATAAATTAACACAACATAACCAGCATTTAGCCAACTTGGTTAGCATTAGCTCCAAATAGAAAACCAAACTTGAAATGAACTCACACCAAGAATGCACACTCAATCCCAATGAAGGATAGGTGTTGTCATATGGCGGAGCAGCTAAATGAAAATACTTGAAAGAAACTACTCAACGTTAAGAATGTGCACTCAAGATCCCACTGAGGGCGAGGTGCTAATATATGACGGAGTGTTAAATTGAAAGCTTAGAAATTGATAGGCGGATAACCAGCCATGAGCTATTACAAACTACTTCATCCGCTGCGGCGGGTATCCACAGAATTGTGGGGATTCACCACTATGAAGTGGGTACAAGAGTGTTACAATCAAATTATCCACACTGGCGGTAAACCATCCGGAGGTACTTATGTGAGAAGAAGAAGAAAGAATTGCAGCAATTAAAACTAGAACAGTACTACTGTTTATAGTTTGTACAAATAAGAAATAAGCTACAAATTACATAAGAATTACAATAGTCTTCAAACACATGAGTCATAGATGATCTCTTACAATTATTTAACTCTCTAACTACTGATAATGAATCGAAAATCAGAACTTTCAAAGTATGATACAAAAAAACAGTAAACTGAAAGTGTCAACCAGCAACTGTGGAAATCATTAAAATATTCATAACTCACTCGTTTCACCTCCGAATTGAATGACATCTTTTGCAAAGGTCTCCTAGGAGGTAGGCGCCCAAAAACCAAGCACCAAACAGCAGCAATTTTCAACTTATATCAACTTGCACAAATCTCAATGCTCTTAGAAAAGTACGGCCCTCCTTAGAGGGGCGATTTTCATTTAAAAATCAGACACTTCAAAATAAATTCCCAAAATTAACATGAAGGGTCGCACAAGGTCAGCAAATAGATTGATGAATTACCCAAAACCAAATTCAAACTGAAAAAAAAGCTATGAATAAAAATCACCTTCAGCTGTAGATGAACCAGCAAACCAAAATTGCCAAAATCTCCAGAATTCTTCAATCAAATGAGTTCAATCTGCTAGTCTGATGTTGAGAAACAGCAATGTAGCCAACTAGGTGTTATATTACAAACACGAAATTGGACGAAAGGCTAGGAGGTAGCCATCCCCGAAGCAAAATATCATTTGTCATTCCGACAGCATAACTTTAGCATAATTTTCATGGATGAAATGCTGGAGCAAAAACCTTAATTAAATAAGAGCTCACAAACTCTTCAAATTCCTGAGAAGCATACCAAAAGACACAGGAGACCTTTCAAATTTCCAAAAAACAAATAACTTCTCAAGATGGCGTCCTTTTTGCATAAAAAGAATTTCACTTTAATTTAAAATTCTCTCTTATTAAAGTGGCGTCCACTTTTCCCAAGGCATTATGTTCTTGTCAATAATTATTAAATCTCCTCATGAAGGCATCATGCTTCCAAGTCCCCTTTTAAGCACAACTTAAAGTTGTTCACCTAGGCCAAGGGGTCAACTACATAATATAACCTCGATGCCTTTATTCAACATAAAAATACCTTGAGTTCAGATATGAATTCCAAATAGTTGCTCCAACTAAAAATGAAATACTGAAAGCTGACAAACTCCATACTGCTTAAAATAGAATTTACTATAAATAGCAAACTCTCAGAAAATGCCAAAGAACCTCAGAACAGGAAACCCTAATTTTACCTCACACACACCTACAGGCTTCCGGAATAGGCTGATGAGTGTCAGAACAGATTACTGATGAGAAGGGGACATTACAATGCCTTCCAACTGACTTCCTTGAGATATATCATCGGGTGTATGATTTAATCCTACACAACAATGTCCCCATTTGGCCTTCATGAACATTTAAAACATAGATTGCCCCGCCTGATTGAGGTCGTAAATGAAAATCAGGTAACATTTCTGGCGACTTGTTGTGACCTTTTCACACATCGCCCCATCCAAGATGGGGATCCCTAATTTTTGCTCCATTCTGGTCTTTTGGCTTTGGTTTTTGTCTCTCTCTCTCTGTCTCTTTTCTGATGTCTGCCTTCTGGGGACGTTCCCGTCTGCTAACTTAAACGTGAAATTTGGCCAAGTCTGAAAATTAGGGTTTGTGCTTTCCTAGTCAATCTAGGGTCAAACGAAGTGAATAAATTGAAAATAAAGACTAACATTGCTGTCAGTGTGATTTCAGCAGGCTTCCACTGAAATTTCATCGGATTCCGGCTACTAACTATTTTTAGTAAGTATGAAATTTGGAGCATTTTCTCGGCATTCTTGAAATTTCTATAGTCACACTGCGTCCAGAACACATCAAGCTACTTACTGGCAAAATTTGAGCTGAAACAGACAATTTACTATTTTTAGCAGTTTAGCTTCCAAAGCAAATTTCAGGGCCTATATACAGAATTATTCAATGCATGTCTGAGGATTCCTTCTGGGTTTTCTGAGACCTTCGCGACAGTATAACATGCAAAATGAGCCGACAACTTTCAGAGTTCAGCTTTCAGGGGCTATTTTTAAGGTTTGCATGTCAGGATTTTCGTTGCATGTCTGCCTATTCATTATGGGTTTTTCGAGACCTTCGTAGCGGTGTAACATGCAAACCAAGATCGGAACTTTTTTAGAAGCAGCCTTCAGAGGCTATTTTTAGGGTTTGCACATCAGAGTCTTCAGCGCATGTCGAGTGATTCTTTCTAGGTTTTTTGAAACCTATGCAATGATGTGACATGCAAAGCGAGATAATCACTCCTTCAGCAACTTGCTATTTTTAGCAAATGCACTCAGGCTGCCACTTCCCAGCACATCAGAATCATGAGCTGATCACGATGCAACGGAAACAAAGTCAAACGGAGTTGCAGAGGATGGAAAACCAGACACTTGCTATTTTTAGCAAGTTGGCACAAAAATTAGGGTTTCCTCGATTCAAGGGAAAAACACGACAATCACACAGAGGCAACATCCAGCTCCGATCACCACACTTCGGGCATTCAACAGCTGAAATTTGGAGACATTCTGAGCAATGGCTATTTTTAGTAAGTTACTAAAAATAGCAGTTTCAAGGCAAATATCAGGCGCTAGCAGTTAAATCACATCCCGAGAATCAAAATGGGGTAAAATCAGGGCTTTCAAAGTCAGAAGCAGCTTAAAATGCAAAATTTGAAGAACTTTCTAAAAATAGAAAGTCAACAGCAGAAGCCACTGTCAACGGGCAAGTCACCTAACGAGGAACACACCATTCGAATTTCAAGGCAAACGGAGATGTGGAGGTATCAAAAGCGGGAATTTACTATAAATAGCAAACCACCTTCAAAATATGCTATTTTTAGCCGGCCAGCTCGGAATAGCAGTGTCAACAGGGTAACAAGGTCGTATCCAGTGTTCAAAATTTCAAATCATTCTGAGCTTCAGAGATGCAAGAATTGAAGGACTTACTATAAATAGCAGGCGTGCAGAAGCTGGCGAAGAAAAAAAAATGGCTAAGTGTTGATTTAATCCACCACCACCTTGAAAATGTGCCCACTTCAAGCTAATAGCATCAAAAAATATTCTAAGTGTTGGATATCCTCTTGCCACCTCAAAATGCGCCCTGCTTGATGAGGAAGCATAAAATTTTTCTAAGGCACAAGTTTCGTCCACCTCACATAGGAAAATGCGCCCACTCTAGGAAGAAGTTCAAAAAAATATTCTAAGGCATGAGATTTTATCCTTCACACATGCTAATATGTGCCCACCTCCAAGCATGACATGCAAGATATTCTAAGTCAAGATTCTTGTCCTTCACACATGCTAATATGCGCCCATGTCTAGCAAGTAAAAAATTTTCTAAGTATAAAATTTTATCCTCCACCCATGGCAAAATCTGCCCATGCAACAAGCAAGTCAAAGGAGTCAAAGAGTTTTATGCACCACACATAGCCAAATGCGCCCTCAAGGTGAGCCAAGCATGAAAATTTTCTAAGTATAACTTCCATCCTCCTAGAGGCATCAAATGCGCTCATCTTAAGAGGAGAGGTCAACAAGATTTAAAGAAGTCAAGGGCGTTAGAATCTCATCCACCTCACCTTGCTATATACGCCCATGATTAGAAGTCAACAAGTCAAGGCAAGGCGTTGGAAATGTGTTATTCTCCTCTACATGCTATATGCGCCCAAGTGGGGCCATGTGAAGACAAAACAAAGAAGCTCAAGAGTCACGTTAAAAGGTTTTATTCCTCTCTTGTCATATGCGCCCAAGAAAGAAGCTAAGGGGTCAAAGGTCAAAGGTGGCGTTGGAAACATGAGAAATGCGACCAAGGTGTTGAGGGTGAAGTGAAGTATGCTAGGCGTGGTCAATTTTCCCCTTCAAGTGTGGTGTGCGCCTAGACTTGAGAGTTGATATTGCTAAGTGATGAAAAATAAAGAGTAAGCTAGGCGTTGGATTTTTTTTTTAACAAAAGTGTCCTTCATGAAGTCTAATATGCGCCCAAGTTGATGAATAAAATAAAGCATGTTAGGCGTGATGTGCTTTAAAAGAAAATTTTCTAAGATGAATTGACAAAAGTTTCTACCACTAGCAGATGAAGGAACATGAATAAAATTTCCTATGGAAAAATTTTCAAAAGTGCTAAATGATTTGAAATTTTTCTAAGGCAAAATATTTTCTTCCTTAAGAAAATACGCCTAGACATGAATGTGGTGAAATTTTCTTGAAGCACGGGCGAATTTTTCCAGTGATGAACTCAGAAGACGTTGGCAGTGCAGGGTGGATAAAATATTTTCAAGTCAGAGCAACAAGAAATGTTCACAGATGTGAAAAACGGGATTAAATTTGTTAAAAGTTATTTTTCCAAGGTTCAAAAATCAAGAAAATTAAATGAACCCGTTCGTTGTATACCCATGAATGCGATGCGTTCTGAGGAAAATTATTTTTTGGGTATTGAAGATCTTCGGCAGGGAGTAGATTTTGAATTCTTCTACACTTCATTGGGGCCTTCAAGATGAAGAATTTAATCGGCACAGGATTGATGAGTTTTCCTAAGGGAAAATTTGAAAATTTTCTAAGGCAAAGTGAAGAAAATGTGTTTTCAAGGTAAAATGCTCCTGACGATGAACTTGAAAGGAACTGTCTAGGTGAATTTGCTCAAATTCTTCGTGAAGATAATCTTCCTGGGCTAGTGATGAATGAAATCAAAATTGTCAACGCTTCAGTTGGTAGAATAAATTTCTTAAAGAAGATGCAGTTGAAGTTAACACCTTCAAAAGATGATTTTAAAAGTGCATCTCTTAAATACGCCCTTCAGGAGGTTGAAATTTGGCTAAGGCACAAAGATTTTAAGGATGAAGTTTGTTGGAAGAAAATTGATAAAGCTCATCAAACTAGAGATTACTTGGAACTTGGAAGTCTAAACGCCAGGATCAGGTAAGTAGGGTGAGTTTATATTATGAAGTATTCTTATGCTCTTCTCCTCACTTGTTTTGCAGGTGGAACGTCGAGGCTAAACGGTGATGACTTAAGGAGATGAAGCGAACACTTGGAGAAATGACTAAGTGTTGAGACTTAGTATGTGCCTAACTCAAGTGACAAAGAAGAAAAGTTTTCAAGGCTTGGGATGGAAGAAAAATGGAAACCCAAGTAATTCAAAGTTGAAGAACAACATCAACGAGGAAAATCATCGTCGGGCAGGAGAAAGAAAGTTGTAGGCTTGATGTTCAAGAATTTGAAGCAGTGATGACCAGACTTATCCAGTTTGCAGTCAAGAAAAAGATCAAGAGTAGGGTGAACGCGTTTCAAAGCTGGAATCTTCTAGAAGGATGATGGACATTAATGGCTCATTTATTACCCCACTCCTCTTTGTGGCAGTTTTTAGGGTGAATCTTGTTTAGGCCTGAGGTGGCACGATCTGGGCCATCCAGTCAATTGTAATCTAAGCCGTCCGTTGGACTTGGCCATCTATAAAAGGGGGAGTCCCCCTCATTAGAATGAGATTAGAGTTAGAATAGCAGAGAGGGAATAGAGAGAAATTGATAGAATAGAATAGTTTGACAGTATAGTTTAGATTGAAAAGGAAGAAAAGTCTTCCCTTTGAATACTTTGTAAGAAGTTGTCGTGAATGCTTTCATAATAAAAGAATTTTTCATTGATGGTGATTTCTTCTTTGTTATGAGTAGTTGTCGAGGCTTCTTCATCCTTCCAATTCACGTAGCATCTTGAAGTAGCTTAAAGCAGAGTAGATTTCATTTCATGCAAGTACTTAGTAATTGTGGAATGTGGTGCTTGATTTGAACAAGACTTCACTTATCCATACCACTAGCGGGCTCACTGATGGTGGGTTCGCCCTGCGTGGTCAACTGGAATACTTTCCAAACATAACTTCGATTGTGATTCACATGTTTATATGCATCGTCTTATTTGCATGTTGAATTGTAATCTGAATATCTTTCGCTACTCCTCTAAAGATTGCACCGGTTTTGTGAAAGTTGTCCGAAGCGAGGCAAAGCAAGGCTCAGTTGAAGTCTGCAAGAATTGATCGCCATGTCCCACTCCTTAGAGTAGAACATAAACTTCTTAGGCCCTATACCCATTTAAATTCAATTCACTTCTGGTTAGAATTAGGAAACTTGTGCTCACTTGCCAAATCATTTGAATTACACGAAAGCCCTTAGTCCGCTGTCTGCTGTCAACTGTCAAACAATTGTGTAAGTCCCCTTGAAATACTAGCAAAATCACATCAAGCCAACTGAGACTATTCGCACTGAAGGAACCTTGGAGTTAAATGTATGACCTATCTCGCAATCTTAGCATGTAGGAAACTTTGTTCAAGAGAGGATAGAGTAGCCGTTGGTGACTTTATTCTGTGTTGGTGTGGTCACGAAAATCACATCAACACGACCTCAACTGGATGTTTGCCTGCTAAACATGCAAACCAGTAGCCTAAACTTGGCCATTGGGCATGGAGTCACTTGATAACTCAGAGGTTGATTTAAAACATCAGCTTTATACATGGCTCAAACACATTTGTAACTCAAGAAACAGACCACTTAGACATTTATGAAAACAAAAAACTACAGAAGTGAAACTATTTACCGTGTTGGGACAGCACTTAGGAAATGCAACAATAACTAAACTAAAGTGCAACAGCACCTATTGAATGCGTGAAATCTAACCTAAAGCATGTACAAGGAAGAACTTATCAAACCTCAAAACAAGGCTTGAGGTGTATCCCATTGACTGGGATAAGAAGCATTTCACCTTCAGTTGTGGCCAGTTGGTAAGCATTGTGTTCTTTGCAGTCCTTGATAATAAATGGACCCGTCCACATGTTGTCAAACTTGGTGTGATGGCCCGGCCTGCTTTTTAGAACATCCCATTTCAGCACAAGATCTCCCACCATGAAATCTCTTGATCTAGTTTTCTTATCAAATGTTCTTAGTCAGGATTTGTTGATGTTCCATGTTCTTCATAGCCTTGTTTCTAGTTTCTTCTAACTCCATCAGCTGAGTATATCTTAAGGCATGTGGGTCAGTCTGTTCAAACAGGACCAGCTGACTGGCAATGTCCAAGGCGGGTAACTCAGTAGAAATAGGTAATTTTGCTTCTTTACCGTACACCAACATGTAAGGTGAGTTCCCAATCACCTTCTTAGGGGTAATTTTGTCTGCCCAAAGAGCAGTCTTTAGCTTGGCATGCCAATCCCTCTGATTGCTTTGAAGCGTCCTTTTGATAATATTAATCAGATTTTTATTAGTGGACTCTACAAGTCCGTTGCCCTGAGGATAATAGTTGCAGCTTGTGTTCAAGTAAATGCCATTCTTCAATGCCCAATCAGCAACCTTCAAACCAACAAATGCCAGGGCACTGTCAGAAATTATAGAATCTGGGACTCCAAATCTACAAACCATGTCTTCATAAAAATTCAGCAATGCTGTTTCATTAGCTTCCTTCAGGGGCAAAGCTTTTGTCCATCGTGTAAAATAGTCTGTTGCTGTGATAATCCACCGATGGCCTGCACTTGAGGGTGGATTAATTGCCCCTATGAAGTCAATTCTCCACTTCATAAACGGCTGCTCTATCTAAATTGGTTGCAATGGCAAAGCAGCAAGCCTTTCTTTTCCTGAAAACAAGGCACATTTGGAACGTCTCCTGACATATGTATGTGCATTCTTAAACAAGTTAGGCCAATAATAGCCTGCTCTTAAAATCTTATATGTTGTTGTCCTTCCAGCATAGTGACCTCCATAAGGTCCGCCATGGAACTCATGTAGTATCTGATCCACTTGATCATTATCAACACACCTGAGCAGTACTCCACTGTGATCTTTCCTATATAACACATAATCAATCAAGACGAAAGGAATAGACTAAAGTCGGTAGTACCTCCTCTTCGTTCTGTTCAAATTAGGTGGACATTCCACGGTTCTCAAGAAATGTGACATCTCCTGCAACTAACTAGTAGCTTCATTATCTGTTGTCCCAACATTAACCAAAATTGAGTCTCGTTCATCCTCTACTGTTGAATTGTATTTGTTAGCCAGTTGTTGGCATAAACCTTTTCCCCTCACCAATTTAGTGACCTGAATATCCACATTGTACTCCATAACTCTTGTGATCCATCCAACCCATTTTTCATTTAGATCTTTGCTAAGTAAGAATTCTTTCATGCTGGAATGTGCCACTTGTAGATGAATTTTGTTATGAGACAGTAGATGTCTAAATTTCTTCAAACTTTTCACAACATCCAGCACATGTTTTTCTACGAAGGTGTACTTCTGCTCATAGTCTTCTAGACCCTTGCTGAAAAAAGCAATGGGTTGCTCCAACCCTTCTACATTTTTTTGCACCAAAATTGCAGAAATTACATCGAAACTACCAAAAGCGTACAAGGTAAAATCCTTGCTGAAATCTGGGTTAACTAATATTGGGGCTGAAGCTAACACCTCCTTGATCAGTTGAAAACTATCCCTTGCTTCTCGGGTCCATCTAAATTTTGCATTCTTTTTTAACATAGTTGTAAGGGGTTTTAACAAGGCTGCTATATCAGGCAGGAACCTTCTAACAAAATTAATACGACCAATGAAACTCTGAAGTCCTTTCTTATGCTAAGGTAAAGGCAGCTCCAAGATTGTTGCAACTCTTTTAGGATCCACAGTGATTCCTTTCCTAGATACGACATACCCAAGAAGCTTTCCTTCATGAACAAAGAAAACACATTTCTTGGGATTCAATGATATACCGAACTTCAGACAACGTTCGAAAATCTGCCTCAAATGGTCAATGTGATCTGCTGTCTTCTTGGAATAGACAATGATATCATCAAGGTATACTAAGACAAACTTATACATTAAGTTGCTAGAGGCCATGTCCATAGCCTTTTGGAAGGTTGCTCCAGCGTTAGACAAACCAAATGGCATTTTCCTGTACGCCATTGTTCCCCACTTTGTGGTGAAGGCAGTTTTAAATTGATCTTCTTCCCTTACCAAAATCTGGTTATAACCAGAATATCCATCCAGTAAAGAAAAACATTCAGAACCTGACACACATTAAAGAATCTGCTCCATAAATAGAAGAGGGTGTCTGTCCTTTAACAAAGCTTTGTTCAAATCTCTAAAGTCTACACATAATCTAAGCTCTCCGTCTTTCTTCCTGATGGGAACTAGATTTGCAACCCAGCTAGTATGCTTGATGGGAAAAATAATCCCACTTTCTATAAGTCTGAAAACTTCTTTCTGCATTAATGGCTCTAGTTTGGGATTAACTGGCCTCTGTTTTTGCCTTATGGGTTTGGCTGTTGGCTCCAATTCTATTGTATGCTGTGCAAGACATGGATCAAACTCCTTCAAATTTCCATATTCCAAGGCGAATATGTCAATGAATTCTTGGAATAATTGCAGAAAAGACTGCTTTTCAGCAGCAAAGTTTATTTTTCCTATCTTGAGGCTCCTCTTGGGTGCAATTTCTAAGTCCTCGTAATGATCTTGTTGAACCAGTAAATTGGCTTTGTTACTTTTAGCCTAGTCATTAGAGTTGAAAATACTTTCTAAGGTGACCAAACCTTTAGGCAACTTCTTGTTCTTTAATTGCAGTACCTGGTCTCCGTACTGCTATTTGATTTTATCCTGGTTTGATACTGCAAACACGTCCTCTTCAAGTAGAAACTGCAAAATCTGCTCATCGCTCTCAAAGACCTACCAGTTAACATTGTTATCGGGCACGGAAGGCCTGGTAATAACCTTGACGTGTTGCTGATTACATTCCTTCCTTATGTTGTTTGGAATGTCAAACTGAGCTCCCACAGCTGCTAATTTGTCAGCATGCTAATTCTGATTTCTTGGAATTAAAATGATATTGAAAGCCTCAAAATCCTCAATGAGGTCCCAAACCCTATGCTTATACAATTTAAGAACATCATTTTTAATAGCATTCAAGCCCCTAACCTGATTTACTATTAATTCATTGTCCTCATGCACCTTTAAACACTTAATTCCACGTTTCCTCGCCCATTCCACTTTTCCTCGCCCATTCCAACCCTTGAATAAGACCTTCATATTCTGTTGTGTTATTAGTGCACAAAAAATGCAAACCTAAAGGTTGCATAGTATCTTTCAGCTCTTGGGGAAACCAATAATGCACCCCCACCAGTGCCATGCCTGCTCCTTGAGCCATCAAAATACAATTCCCAAACCTCGTCTTGCTAATCACAATCATTCACTAGTCTCTTAACCAAGTTAGGCATCACTACATCAGCTTCTTGAAACATGTAGTTACCCATACCAACATCCAACACCAAGTTACTTTCGTCACTAGAATTTTGGCCTACTGCCCACTCATCTAAAAGTATATCAGGAATAGCACCAACAGCAATGCGAGGATCAGAGATAGCAGCATGCTCGTCTTATTCAAAAATTATGCAATTGGCATTTATTGCACTAGGTATATAGGGTTCTATATTGTCTTTTGCAAGTAACTCAGACTTAATGGTTACTTTAGTTCCATACCTAATACGGAACAACATGTGAGACCAGTCAGACAAAAAGTATCCCCCTATTTTAGCCGTAAACTCTCTTCACAAACATAACCCAAAATACGGAGGCAAATCTGACACATAAATGTCTTGGGAAATTGAAAAATTAGGGCAAGCATGCAGAGTTAAGCTAGCATCTTTGATAAGACCAACTGTATTGACAAATGAGCCATCCAACTGGACTACTCCTTTCTCTAAAGCTTCATACTTTAAACCTAACTGATCAGCTACTTGCTTGGGCATCACAGAACAGGTAGCTCGACTATCTACCATACAATTGTGCACTAAATTTTTTCCATTAATCAATGAAACATAGAACGGAGGAGGTCTCACGTCCTTACCTTGAATCGTAGATTTCCCTTTGCTACTGGGATTAGCAACTTTCCCTTGATCATCATTAGCCATTACGACCTTTTGGGAATCAGCATCAACTTGCTTAGGATTTGTATCTTCAAATAATGTATTTTTAAGTAGATCAGCCTGTCCAGGAATGCTTAAGGAGTCCCACATGGTCATATTCACGTTCATCTTCTTCATACTGTCCACAATGTTGTAAGGTACTGTAATGAACCGGACCAAATTTTTTCCGATTCTCAAATTACAATCAGCAATGCAACACACCCGTTAGGGTTAGATAAATCAAACCAGCAGTTACAATATAACTCTTTGCCAAGAATGCGCACTCAATCTCAACAAGAGAGAGGCTGTCATATGGCAAGAGGATCGTCAGTACAAAAAATCAGAACTGCAATTGAAAGTAACTCAACACCAAGCATGTGCTACCCAAACCATAATGGAATGAGGCGACCATATGGTGGAGGTTTAAAGAAATACAAATGCAACTTCGAAATAAACTCAACACCCAGAATGTGCTTTCAAACCCGGAGTGGGAATGGAGCTACCATAGGGCGGAGATGTATGATATTACAATGCAAATCAAAGTAAATAGGCGGCAAGCCAGCCTCTTCCACTTATTCAGTGGGCAATTACAAACATGATAAGCAAAACTGAGAGAATTGCTGACAGTACTACTGTTCAGCTTACAATGAGAAGTAGAATGCCTGCAAGATCAAGGATTTAAGCTCTACAAGTTGCTGCAATAGTAAAGATGTCATCCACTAGGTCAATAATGAATTCCTAACACCCGTCCTTCGCTAATATGCAATTTTCTCAAGTCTGATCTGACAGACCAGCAACATGAATTACAGAACCAGCAATGCATAAACTCAATGAAAAGCTCACAACTCACTCATTTCTCACTCAAATTACATGAAAACTGATGCAAAATACTCTTAAAATGATGGCGCCTAGTTTAGTAATGAAAAAGGGCAGCTAAAAGTGGCTATTAATTAATGGCACGGATCCCAAAGCACTCCAGAAAGTAGGGCTTTCAAGAAATGACGAATTTGCTTTATAAAATCAGAAACTTCATTAAAAATCCCACAAATTTGCAAGTAAGGTCGCCCCAAGTAGAGAAGATGATATGACCAACACCCAGAACAATATCTTTTTTTATTTTTGATATATGAATGAAACTTCGAATCAGCTATGATATTCAGCAACTCCAGAATATGACAGAAAATGCAAGTACTCAGCTACAAAATGCAAGATCATCAAAACAATGCAAAACCTCACTACAAATTCACTCAAAACAAGCAAACCTCTCTACTAGGTGCTATCTCTCAAGCACGAAGTCGAGCCCAAGCTAGGAGGCATTCATTCCTCGAAGCAATCCAGCAACCATTTCGGCAGCATAACAATACTCAAGATATCAGATGTTGAAAATGAAGACCAAGACCTCCTTTTATAAACTTGTGATGACTTTCCAGAAGCTTCTAGAAACCCTAATTTTCAAATTTGAAGTAACTCCTTTTCCCTCCAAAGATGGCGTCCCTTTTCTCAAGGCAATTTAACTTTTTAATTTATTTTAAAATCTTCACTTCATAAAAAGGCGTCCTTTTCTCCAAGTAATATTTTGACTTTAGAAATATAAAATATTTCCTTCATGAGACAATACCCCTCAAGGTCCCCTTCTTTAAAACAACTTAAAGTCATAATACTAGGACAAGGGGTTATTTTATAAAATAAAACATTATTGTCTTTAAAATACTTATTCCTCCAAAATGAACCCCTTACGCCAAAATTCAGAATTACCCAATGAACTGCCAGAAGAGGAAAGTTGACTGAGCTGGTGCTGACTGGACCACTGCCAAAAATAGAATTTACTAAAAATAGTAAATTCGGAAAGTTGCTCGGAATGCGATGCATGCGCCACCATTGCGAAGCTCTCTGAAAACCCAGAAGGAATCCAGAATCCGAACACCCAAACTCCAACAAACAAAACCCTGAATCTTCAAGAGAACCCGCCAAACAGTCGAAAACCCTAATTATGCCTCTGACTAGCCGACAGCACCCTGGGGATAGGCCATCAATCACTGAGAAGTGCAGTGCTAAAAACGGGGACATTACAGATACAGTTAAGGGTACCTTTTGATGTACTTTAGCAGCAGTCGGTTCTTTATTCTTTTGAGGCTGCTCATTGATTGGTAAGACAGTAGTTTTTTTTGGTACATTTAGAATAGGTGTGGATGATGCTTCTATAGTTGCAAGCCCCGTATTTTTATCAGCAAATTGCTCCATCTCTAGACTCTTTTCTTAGCTCGTGTATTGGTTGCAATTGCTGAATCAACATTCACACCACAGAACTCTTCACTTTGCCAATTTAAAAATGCAGTCTCATTAAAATGTATATCCAGTTGTTGTTCAGGTATATTAGCAGGTGCATCTGGCTATGGACTGACAGCATTTTGGACCATAAATGCCTGATTAACTACCCCATTTGAGCATGAGGCTGGGTTATGTGCTTGATTACACAAATAACACCATTCATTTTCTATCACAAAGTTATTCTGGGCTAGAACCATATTTTTCACTGGACTTACAACATTAAGAGGAGCTGGATTATAAGATTGAAATGGTCTCTGATTAACATTTTGCCTCTGATAAGCACCTTGATAGGGTTGCCTATTTTGTTGATACTGATATCCTTGTTTTTGATAAGACTGATTTGCATTCTGACCTTGTTGGTTCTGCTGTTGAAAATTCGGCCTTGCCCCTTGATATTGTTTCTTCATGCTGATCAACTCACTTCCCATAGTGTGTAAAATACTTTCTATCTTCTGCTGACTAGACTTAATCTCTTGCAATTCACTTGATGGTCCTACAGCTGACACTCCCTAACTCACAACAATGGGTAATGCTGGAACAGCAGGTAAAGGGGCTAAAGATAGCATTTGCAATGGCATATTTGATTGAATTTCAGGGAAGTAGGGCATAGGTGGCCTAGGCGCTTACTTGCCTGCTTGAATGAGGTTATTTTCTACCTTAACAGCTACACCATAAGCCTAAGGTAAAGAAGTACCCCCCATGGACTGTATCATGACTGAGATATCACTATTTAAACTTTTCAAATAGTACAAAAACGCATAATCAAGGGAAGGCCTTATCATAGCAGGTATTTTGTTCCAAGTCTTTTGAAATCGGATATTGAAGTCCACCATTTGTTCTTGTGGGGCTCTTTTAATGGTTGTTAACTGCTCTACCAAAGATAGGTCATCAGATTTTTCCTCAAAAAAACTGGTAAATTCATCACCAAGCTCATCCCATGTTCTTATAAAACCCACCGGCAAGCTTCTAAACCATTCCAACGCCTTCTTCTTGAAAGATGCAGCCAGCAATCTCACAGCTACATTTTTTTGTGTCACATGATGCACATTGCACAATGCTGCCACATCTCTGATATGTTCAAAAGGTGTTACTTGTCCTTCTTCAGTAAACTCTGGTAACCCTTTTAACGCTGCCAATGGAATATCATCATGTTGCGCTAGATTAAGGGGACTACCCTGGTTGAACATTACGAAAGTAAACGCTCTTGGCACTGCCATTGAGCTGGAAAGCGTTGGTATGCTTGCTGAAGTAGAACTTGAACTTGATTGAGAAGTATTTGCTGTAACAGAAATACTATTTGTTGAACAATTGAAAGCCCCAAAAGAGGAGGCAGAAAGTTTTGTTCTAAGAGTAGGAGATGTTGAACGCCTAGCTAGAGGGTCTCTTCTTCTTCTCCTTTCGTTTGAAAACAGTGTCTTGTCACTAACACCAGGTGGTGTTGACTGAACTCTAAGAGAAGGAACAGTCCTTCTGAGAGTTCTCCCTTTTCTTCTTGGAGGAGATAAATGCAAAAACTCTACAGCTTTTGAACTTCTGGTTTCTATTTTTCTCATATAAACAAACACATTGATCCTTTCCTCCACACAGAGTCGCCAGATATGCTTAAAAATGATCTCTAAAAGGCTATTAACTCACTATCAGCACATCAAAACAGCAAGATTTAGGAATTTTACTTCTGACTCTGTCCCACCGGGCGTGCCAAAACTGTTATCCACTGAAATTGCACCCTGTTGAACCCAATGTTCAACACCTCAGTGTAATATGGGAAGACCTCTAAAGCTGTGGGGTTTCTTGTAGACAGAGGTCAACCTCCGAAGAAGGCCGGCTTCCTAACTAGTAATATCACTTAACTACTAATCTTTGTGAGGTAAAGGGAGAAGGAATACATAAATTGAAAACTACTCCTATGGTGATACACCAAATTTGTTCAAACTTATACAGCTTCCTAAAACACAATTTTCAATCAACTAATAAAAGTTGATATGCACAACTCAATACTTATATGATACTGCATAAACGTTCATAAGAAAGCTACGATACATACAGTCCAGGAAGGATGATAGATTCTTCTCACAACTAAAAACTGTTAATAATATGTGAACAGATTAAATGCACAGAGAATTAAATCAAAACAGACAAAATAACACAGCATGTACCCTGGGAAAACCCTCCTCTTGAGGGAGAAAAACCCAACAACAAAGATCTCTCTTATATATATGAAGCAACAGTGGCTATCTTTACAAATTACAGTGTGGTCTAACTCAAGACCAATATGCAGTACCTGGTAATGAATAAAACACAGATAAGAACCTTTAGATCACACCTGGCACTGGCAGAATACAGAGTTGATAAAGTTCGCTTTGCACTGGAAAATCAACACTTGTGCAGTGTTCGCACTTGCTTGTTGAGCTTATCTCTATGACAGGTTTGTACTTAATGAATGTCACTGTTCAATGATAAGCCTCTAATAGATTCGCCCTTTGTCGATCTGGAGAACTCGATGATGAACCTTGAATAAGTTCGCTTTAAACAATATTCGCACTGGTCAGAGTACGCACTCAAGAATACATGTTTTACTGATCTGTTTCTTCGATGTATTTAACAAAGGACGGACAACCTGAATTCGCACTGAAATAACAATTGTATTCGCACCTTTTGATCTCTGATTTGTACGCACCTCAATAAGTGAATAGACTGAACAACGATTATCAACATGGACGAATTACAATCAATATATACCGGTTGAAGTTGGAGAGACGCGTCCCTTCATAACCTTTATGTCGGCCTTTATAAAATCGCGTCTATTCTTTATTGAGGTCAGCCTTGATAAGTGTTTATTCCTCTTCACAAGAGGTCGGCCACCTTGTGAATATCCTTTAGTAATAGTTGTCTTCAGTTAAATATGTTCTAATAAAAAGAAACAACTTGATTTCTTTTATGTCGGCCATGAGATGAACATACTACAAGACAATGAATGTAAATTGAATAGCCAACGGCTATCTTCAATTTACGTCTTCCAAGAAAATGCTGAGCTGGAAGGAGCTACCGAAGCTGCTAATACATTAACAAAAACTGTTTGCATCACCATGTAATGACCCTGCTTAAATCTGACCTCAAAGTGTTGATTGAAGACTCAAGGAATTTCATCAAACAATTCACATGCAAACTTCCAACTTGCTGGTCTGAGTATCAGTCTGATATAAATGCTTGAAGATGATATCAAAGTACTCTAAATACTTGGAAATCAAAACTACAATGCATAAACTATATCCTAGATGCATCAATGACTTAATTTCATCATTTACAATGCTCATATATGATTTCTACATGTGAAATATCCACCTACAGCCAAGTGACTTATTATCAAACACTTGGCATACAATCGTATGCACTATCTTAAATGATCATTAGAGCAACTATATGACTCTAACTGGCAGCTCTTTAAAAAAAATTGCAATTCCATATACAATGTAACATGAATAAACCAAGACTCTTGGCAAAAAAATGAAGATGTAATAACAAATGCCAAGTCTGAATTTTAATGACAAGTCTGAGTACAATTACTAGCTACAGCTGCAACTTATGCATGACAATGCAATGGGCATAAATAAATGCTCAAATGAATGACAAAGAACCTGATAATGATTGTCTCCAATATTGACAAATGTTGCGCCCAGGCTGGAAGCTTCATTTCAGACCAAGCATAGACTGTGATCAGCAAATCTTAACCTTCCAATGGCGTCCATACATGACTGAGTTAACTTCCAGATCGCTGCCCTTTTAATTCAAATCTTCTTCCAATGTGAGAGTGCCAATTGTTTGTCAAATCAATGCCTCAAATGGTATTCAATTCAATGCCAATGGAAGACACAATAAACCAAATCGTGGCTTTATGCAGACTCAAAGATGACTGAAATAAAATCTGAGTGCTAATGCAATTCAACCTCCTCTTATGTCAACTTGATGAAGACTACACCAAAATGTCTCCACAATTAACCCTTCAATTAGACAAACATAAACTATCTTGACTACATTTGAAACACTATAGCGGATCACTGTAGCAAACACTGTAGCGCGGCACTATTCACGCGTACTATAACAGCCAACACTAATTCTGATATGGGATTGATTATCTTTAAAAACCCTTCTTTCAAAAGT
Organism: Sequoia sempervirens; assembly: GCA_007258455.2. NCBI lineage: Eukaryota > Viridiplantae > Streptophyta > Pinopsida > Cupressales > Cupressaceae > Sequoia > Sequoia sempervirens. Next base: position 18,680 of record VDFB02278197.1, read on the forward strand.
ACAATAATACATCAGCTATTGTACTTAGATGTTTTTCACAATGAAGCATGAATAGAAAGTCTGAAGTAACTTTCTCCCAACTGCAATAATTCAAATGATATTTCACACCCTAAAAATTGCTCACCAATTGAGAGTTTTCGTTCTCAATGGCCAAAGACAACTGCAGAAACCCTAGGCTCCCCAACCATCAAACATCAACATCAACAACAACCAATCTGCCTGATGAGAATGAGCCCCATGATGTCTATTTATACTTTTTCCTCAAGAGGTCGGCCTCCTTCTAGAACTTTCCCAAGTCACCTTCTAGAAGGAATATTATTTTATTATTCTATTATTTTGCACTTTATAATAAAATAATTATACATAACATAAAGTGCAAACATAACATTACTTTATAGCATGAGGTTTCTAAAAATAGAAACATATCAAGAAATCATTAGAACACCTCCATATGTAGACTGAATCACGAAATGAGCCAACCAATCAACTGGGTATCTGCCAAACGACCCTCTTATCAAGCTCCATTAGCCTACAAGGATCAGGAATAGGCTAATTCCTCTAACTCCATTGCTCACGAAAAAGGGGACATTACACACCAGCATAACCTATAACCTGCAACATACACATCTCCTTTGCTTAAAAGTGCTATTAATGAGACATATTAACAAGGAATAATAGAACTCACATATAAATTTATCAATCATCCAACACACTCAATGAAACAGATAACTGAGAAGGAAAAAATTGCTTTCTTTATTGATCTCCAAAGGTGAAACTGTACATATAATGTCTGTAAATGAGTTACAAAACTCAACATTCTCCTCTAAGGACTCATAGAAGACACAAAGCAGAAAATATGCAAATAAGAACTATCTACAAAAAGAGGCAAAAATGCCATATATACGAAAACTAAAAGTGTCGCCCCTTTGTTTTAGGGTTTACAAAATATCAATTTTTTCAGGAGGGTCGACCCTCAGATCTTTTGGAAATAAAGCTAATGCATTCAATGTGCATCCTCCGTGTCCACTATCGGTGAAAGATTGCTCCAAGGATGGCCCTCCAGATCTTTTGCAACCATGCATTTAATGTACTAACCTCTGGCCTCCGTGTCCACTCTCGAACTTCCTTGAAGAGCTGCCTTGAATGCTCTGCAACATTACCATTAATATCGATCTGCCTTTTGCCAGTAGACCTCACAGTTGTTCCCCAGACTGATGATTTCTTCCCTTTCAGCTTTCCTCCTATTTTAGATCTTTCTTCAAGTCGATCCCTTGAGAGACAGCATCAAATGTTCCCTGTTGTCAGACCTCTATAGAGACAACACCACTGCCTTCGAACCGATTCATCATCCTTGATCACAGAGCAGATCCAGACTACTCACATTCTGTTGATCTTCCTCACAAGGATAGTCACAACAGTCAAACTGCCCTTGGTCGGTCTTTAGCTCCTTCTGATTGGTTGAACTCGTGCCATGTAGATTCCCTGACGGTCAAAGGTCACTTCATTAGAATCACATGTCGGTGAGACACTAACCATGTCTCCCCGATGCAATTATGCACTTCAGCAGTTATCGGCATAGCTCACAATCATCGGCAACAGTTCATATCGAGCTGCAAAAGTCATATCGACATCCCTAAAACCATCGGCAAGACTATCGCTTTCGGCCAGACATCATAGCGAGCCCTCAGGAGTCATACCGATATCGCCATTTCATCACCCAGACATCCACATTCGACAAGAGTCTTGCCGAAGTCTGCAGCAGACCCATCGCTATCGGCAAGACAAACATTAGTCAGGAAGACCGCATACCGAAGGCATGAACATCGGCGAGACACCATCGGGTCGGCAGGACATCACCCCAAGTTCAAAACATTACGCCGACGCTAACTCCATTCGGCAAGACACCATCGAGTCGGCAAGACCTTTCACTGAGGCCATTTCATTTCGCCGAGACCTTGCTCTTTCGGGAAGACATCATCCCGAGACCATTCGCTTCGGCGAGACTCCCCTGTCATCGACGAGACATTACACCGACCTCACAGCCATTCCTCCCAAGCTCAAACCTTCTTTCGGTGAGACTCCCACTAGTCGGCAAGACGTCACGCCGAACTCATAGCCTTTCGGCGAGACCTCACTCCATCGCCGAGACATCTCCCCGAGCTAAACATTACGCCGAGAGTTCCATTCTTTCAATGAGACTCCGGTTGATCGACAAGACCTCATAGCGAACAAGGGTTCTTTTCCCCGATGACCATCCCTTTTCGGCAAGACCTTCGCTATCGGTGAGACCTTATGCCGAAGGAAAAATCTCTCGGCGAGCTGAGACCACTTCGGTAGGACCCTAGCGGGTCGGGAAGACTTCTCCCTGAATTCAAGATCTTTGGGCGAACATATTTCATATCGGCGAGACCGCCGTCTATCAACAAGATATTACACCGAAGGTTTAACCTTCGGCGAGACGTTCAGCAGTAGCGGAACTTCTCCCCGATGACACCCCCTTTGCCGAGACCTCACCCGGGACCACCATTCCATGTTGGCAAGACCTCCCATCAAAGCCATCTTGTTTCTACGAGAGCTCACTTCATTTTGGGGAGACATTGCTTGGTTGGCGAGACCCTTTGCCGAGCTCACAACTTTCGCCGAGATTTCCCCGTGTCGGTAGGACATCTCCCCGAGACCACAACCTCATACTGAAGACACCATCCTTTCGGTGAGACATCACTTGGTCGCCGAGACCTCATGCCGAACTTAAATCTTTCCCCGCTGCCATTTCATTTCGGCAAGAGTCCACCTTGTCGCAAGACTTTAGCATGTTAGGGAGACATATTAAAACCCGTGGCAATCAAGATGTCTAGGCGACCGATGTATTTTTAAATGAGTAGAACCCACTGCTAGTCGGCAAGACATCTGAAAGGTCTCAACGACCTTCTTCTTGAGGAATTTTATGCCAAATTGGATTGAGGCATGTCTTCCAACTGACTTCCTTGGGAGATATCATCGGGTGTATGATTTAATCCTGCACAACAATGTCCCCATTTGGCCTTCATGAACATTTAAAACATAGATTGCCCCGCTTGATTGAGGTCGTAGATGAAAATCAGGTAACAGTACCAACGTCTGGAATAGGAGAAACAGCATCTCTTGGGATTTTTGGAACAAAGTCATTTGGATGTGAATTCTGAGGAAAATTAGGTGGTGCTATATCATGACCGGTAGACTCCTCATCTTCAGAGTCAGAATGCTCTAAAGCCCTCCCATCAGGGGAACCAAGAGGAAGACGAACACCCTCATTAGAACCTTCATAGGCTAATCTACAGGACTGGTAGTAGGAAGAAATAGACCAATAGTCTCATCAATTACAACATCACAACTGAATATGAGACAATCTGTCTCCACATCAATCAACCTGTATGCCTTGTGATTGTTGTCGTAACCAATAAACATAAGTTGTTGGCTCTTTGAGTCCAACTTGGCATGCTTGGCTTCTGGAATCCATATATGAGTTGTAGAACCAAAGACTTTCAGATGGCCCACCTTAGGCTTACGTCCTGACTAGGCTTCTTCAGGAGTAATCTTCTTAACGGCCTATGTAGGTGACCGATCCAAGAGGTAGACTGTAGTATAAACTGCTTCAGCCCAGTATTTCTTAGGGACATTTCTATACTCCATCATAGAACGAGCCATTTCAGTAATGGTGTGATTCCTACGTTGAACAACACCATTCGGCTGAGGGGTGTATGGTGTGGTGAGTTGGCACTTAATGCCATGTGTAGCACAAAAAGTAGAGAAATCGGTTGAACAAAACTCCCCCTATTATCTGACCTTAAAATGACAATCTAAGACCCTGATTCTTTCTCAACTAAGGCCTTATACTACTGAAATGTACTGAACACATCTGATTTATGTTTCAAAAAATACACCCACATTTTTCTACTAAAATCATCAACAAATAATAAAAAGTACTTGGACCCAGTAACAGATGGAGTATTCATTGGTCCTGTTGTGACCTTTTTCACACATCGCCCCATTGCAAATGGGGACCCCCTAATTTTTGCTTTGTCTCGGTCTTTTGGCTTTGCTTTTGGGTCGTTTTGTCGTTGTCTCTCTTTTCTATGGTCTACCTTTTGGGGGACATGCCCGCAATTGAGTTTAAACGTGAATTTTGGCCAAGTCTGAAAATTAGGGTTTCCATCTTTCTGGTTAGTCTGACATCAAACGAGGTGAATAAATTAAGATTTGGGACTAACATTGATGTTAGTGTGCTTTCAATAGGTTTTCACTGAAGTTTCATCAGATTCTGAGTACTTACTATTTTTAGTAAGTGTGCAATTACAGGCATTCCGTCAGCATTCTTGAAATTCCGATAGTCACGCTATATCCAGAGCACATCAAGCTACTTGTCTGCAAATTTTGAGCTGAAACGGACAACTTACTATTTTTAGCAGTCTAGCTTCCGAAGCAGATTCTAGGGTTTATATGCAGAGTTCTTCAACGCATGTCTAGAGATTCCTTTTGGGTTTTCAGAGACCTTCGCGAATGTATAACATGCAAAGCGAGATGATAACTTTCAGAGTTCAGCCTTCAGAGGCTATTTTTAGGGTTTGCATGTCAGGGTTTTCTTTGCATGTCGGCATATTCTTTATAGGTTTTTCAAAAGCTTCGCAATGATGTGACATGCAAACGGAGATGGTCACTCATTCAGGAACTTACTATTTTTAGCAGATTCATTTCGGCAGCTGCCTCCCAGCACTTCAGAATCACAAACTAATCGCAATGCAACAGAAACGGGGACAAACGGAGATCATTTGATATGCATGCAGGACAAATTAGGGTTTCCAGCTTCGGGACCTAAAAAGAGGGGTAAAAAGTCAGAATTTTTGAAAACCGGTGTATACCACCGCGATCAGCATCTTCCAAGCTATCCGCTGGTAAAATTTGAAGGCAAACGGAGCACTTACTATTTATAGTAAGGCATTCCAGAAACAGGCTATAAATAGAATGTCAGCATCATACGTCAGTGTCAACAGGCAGGTCACCTGGTGAGGAGCACATCATTCAAATTTCAAGTTAAACGGAGCCGTGGAGGTCTTAGAAACAGGCAGTAACTATAAATAGTAAACCACCTCCAGAAACATACCAAAAATAGCAGGTCAGCGTGAGGCGTCAGTATGAACCGGTCAAGCAGCTGATAAAGATCCCATGGCGCAAATTTCAAGGCGAACGAAGTTGCAGAAGATGGAAAATCAAGCACTTACTATTTTTAGCAGGCTTAGGCAGAGAAATTAGGGTTTCCTAAAATCAAGGGCGGAACACAAAAGTCAGGCGAATGGCAGGCGAGAATGATTGAATCCAAGAAAATCTTTCAAGTAAAAGATGAAGGCTCAGGTGTTGAAAAGTTGAAGAACAACATCAAGGAAAATCATCGTCGAGCAGGGGAAAGAAGTTGCGGACTTGGAGTTTCATATTGAGAACGTGCCTGTTCTGCTGGTCCAAGAAGTTGAAGCAAGGTTCACCAGACTTATCCAGTTTGCAGTCGGAACAAGAACAATGTGAACGCGTTTCAAAACAGAAATCTTCTAGAAGATGATGGATATTAATGGCTCTTTTATTACCCCACTCCTCTTGGTGGCGGTTTTTAGGGTGAATCTTGTTTAGGGCTGAGGTGGCACAATCTGGGCCATCCAACCAATTGTAATCTAAGCCATCCATTGGACTTGGCCAGCTATATAAAGGGAAATCCCCCTTCATTTGGACCTTCATGAGATAGTTAGACGTTAGACAGTAGACATAGAATAGAGGGACAACTTAGAAGTAGCATAGCGTAGATTGATAGTGTAGTTGAAGAAGAAAGAAAGTTTTCTTTTGAAAACTTTTGCAAGAGATTGTTGTGTAAAACTTTCATAATAAAAGATCTTTTCATTGATGGTGAAATTCGTCTTTGTTATGGATAGCTAGAGAGGTTTCTTCATCCCTTCTACTTCAAGTAGCGTAGAGTAGCGTAATTTCATTTTTATGCAAGTAGATATTAGTTGTGGGATGTGGCCTTCAATTTGAGCAAATTTCGTCTATCCATACCACTAGTGTGTTCGCTGATGGTGAATGCGCCTTGTGTGGTCAATTGGAATATCATGTACTTAACTTCGATCATGATTTGTATGTTTATATGCGTCGTTGTGATGGTATTTTCATGCTAAGTTGTGATCTGAACACCTTGGGCTACTCCTCTGAAGATTGCACCAGTTCTGTGGAGGCTGTCCGAAGCGAGGCAAAGCAGAGTTTGGTTGAAGCTTGTGAGAATTGATCGCCATGTCCCACGCCTTAGAGTAGATTAGAGCCTTCTTAACCCTACACCATTTACATTCAGTACCTTTTGAAACAAGGGCTTTATAGAAAAATCTTTCGAGCATCCAAATTCCTTTCTCCGCTGTTGAAGAATTCCGTAAGTCCCCTTGAAATACCAGCAAATCACATCGAGCCAACTAAGACTATTCGCATTGAAGGAACCTTGGAGTTGAACGCATGAACTCTCTCACAATCTTAGCATGCTGGATACTTTGATCAAGAGAGAATGGGGTAATCGTTGGTGACTTTATTCTGCGTTGGTGCGGTCACGAAAAACACGTCAACAGGTCCACATACATCAGCATGAACCAATTGAAGTACCTTGGAGGCTCAACAAGAATCACCATCCGAGAATGGTGTCCGATGCTACTTCCCAACTTGACAGGCTCCACAAACTCCATGATTTTGAGTTTGGATCTCACGTAGACCAGCAACCAAACCCTCCTGAGACAATTGAGAGAGATAGTGCACATTCAAGTGCCCATAACGTTGATGCCAAAGTTTGCTAATGGAAGTACTAATAGCGGCCAGAGCGTGCTCCTAAGAATCACCGAAATCAGCAAATCTATACAGACCATGATCCTCAAGTCCCATAGCAATTGTCGTAGAAGTCTCTATCAACGATGCTGCAGGTGGACGAATTGAAAACAACATCCAACTGGGGAGAATGCTGCATGATCTGACTAACTGAGAGAAGGTTATGTTCCATGCCTAGAACATAGTAGACATCAAAAAAGATTAAATTTCTTCCACCTGAGTGAATCTGGACAATGCCCTTACCAGCAACTGTGTACTCTCCGTCTCCTCCAAAAATGACAATCAAAGAATGGTTCGAATTTTGTGAACCAATCCCGATGATGAGTAAAATGTTGCAAAGCCCCGGAATCAATATACCAGGCAGCAGATTGTACTGGATCTACAGTTCTTTTGGCCATAAAAGCATAGAATGCAGATTCTTTCTACTCAGAGTGCTCTACGACATTTTCCTTTTGTTAAGACCCTCCCTACTTCTTTTCTTTAGAAGCCAACCGAATTCAACAGTCAGCCTTCATGTGACCATATTTATGGCAAATAATTGCACTGAACGTTCTTTTTCTTCTTGCTGTCCTGAGAAGAACCAGAGTCTTTCAGCTAAGAAGAGTGTGCCTTCCCTTTGTTCTTAGCAGAAGATTTGGTAGAGAATGCTTGCTTTGTGGAGGTGGGACTAGCACTACTCCCAAACTGTTGTCTCCGACGATCTAGTTGTACAAGCTTGTTACACAAGTCTGGAAACTTCAAATCAACATTTGTTGAAGTAATATTGAGTGTCTCAATGAAATGCTCATAAGACTTTGCCAAACTCTTCAAAGTAATGACGACCATGTCCTCTTCCTCCATTATGTGACCAATCACCTCCAACTAATTACGAATATCCTTAATCTTTGTCAGATGTTCCTGTAAGAACATTTTCTCATCCATCATGATGGAAAAGAGCATGTTCTTGAGAAAGAACTCTCTTCTCTTGTCGAAGGTTTCATGAAGGCTGATACTTAGAGACAGATTATTAATGACTGATTTCCGCCATCCGATTTATCCAGATCCTTCCATGACGAAACTGACGATAACGACATCTGGCGATCATCGACATATCATGACGAGATGCCATCACGCACTCAAGTCAAATTGCGAAGGCAAAAACCAATCGCATCTAAACGGTGAAACAATAAAAGTTCCTTAAGCATTGTAAATTTTACAAAATCAAAACCCTAGCATGGATTTTGAGGTATAAACCAATGCAAAGTTTTAAGAAACCTTAAAATTTGAAGAATACCTAAAAAATTTCAGCAACACCCATTTGCACAAATTTTGAGGCACAGAAAATGAGGTACCCAGAAAAATCCAAAGACAACCCAATTGAGATGTCGAAAAAACCACCAAGAATCTGCAACTGAAAAAAAATTCTGACTTGAAATAGAGGGTCAAAACCCTAGCCGAACTTGAAGAAAACCCTAGATTCCAAAAATCTCTGAAAAATGTAAACAATTTTTTTTTTTAAATCGTGTGAAAGAAACTCGAATTTTCTCAACCACAGATCGTGACCAGAAGCCAACTGACAAATGCTCCCAGACATTCAAAAAATCGTGTTCAAAATAAGAACGAAAAAAACACAACCAAAGAGCACCAAAAAAATGCGGCCTAAAATGTTCATAAAACTTGTGCAAAACTAGACAAAACACGCGCCAGAGATCTATAACAAGACGCAGCCAAAGAAGATTAAATCACGTCAGATATTTGGAAGAAAACACGTTTTGCAAAGGAGATTGATAAGTTAAGAGCCGCAGAAAAAAAACATATCCTGAAAACTGAGAAATCGCGCCCAAAGAGGAACAAAGTGGGCCTAGAAGATGGTTTTAATCATGCGTGATTTTTGCAAAAATACAACTTCAAAAAACAAACACAGCAGTAGGAACACAATTTTTAGTGAGAAAAAATGCTCACGAAAAATCTCAAACAAAAAACCCTCATTCAGACCCACGAAAAAAATTGCTCAAAAGAAAAATTTTGGCACCCAAGATCTCCAACTTTGATACTGCTCGCGATTTTTTTCAAAGACTTTAGAAAATCACAATAAGCACAAAATTATTTCGAAAAATTTTAAAAACAAAATAATTTCAAAAAGAAATTATAAATTTTTCGAAAAAATTATTTCCTAAGCTCTGATACCATGTTGAGGAAGTGAACTAGTAATTCTTGCTTGCATTAACAAAATGAAGGATTACAATATATAGAAATTACAAAGCACTGTAGAAATTAATGAAACCAACTACCTCTACCTACAGACATTTAAGAGACCAACCACCTACAATTGTAGACATTAAATGTCTGCCTACCAAAAACAGAAGACAACAAGAAAATATCTAATCTACTTAAATACATTCATAATTGACCATTAACGTACAGAATACTACTCTAACACCCAGACCCCCACAAGGGGCGCTGCCCCTCGATCCCGCTAGGGGCAATGCCCCAAACCCCCACGAGGGGCACTTCCCCTTGACCCCATTAGGGGCATTGCCCCTCAACCCCATTTGGGTCTATGATATGTATCAAACTCTAATTTTGATTTATATATGATGGAAATCATTAATATGTTCTACAATTTAGTAATATGTGATTTTAAGAATATTTTTAAAAATTATATATTTTAAAATGTTCGATAAAATTGCCGAGTTTTTCTTTGAGTTTTTAAAATTTTTGGGCTTGCCGAGTCCAAGTTTTACAACTATGGTTCTAACCACCCAAAAGTGAACCAAATTGCAAAGATAAACATGTATTCAAATGGCCAACATGAAATATACCTCAGGGAGATGAAACAAGGCAGATTGCAAGTCTGATGACACTATTATCTGTTGCCACATCAGAGCAGGTCTAATATCAACTAAAACACACTACAAATAGGTCTGAACAGCAAGGAAATCACCCAGAACTCAACAAACCCATGCCCTACACACTCAAATCAAGCATAGGCAAAAGCAACACCTCAAAACCAGCCCAGACTTCACCAAAACACATTGGAAGAAGTATATATTGGACTGGTAATTGAAATCAGACATGTGCAGGTCTGATAACAAGTACAATACCACAAAATGTCATCACAAGTCCTCAAAACACAGAAATCTCAGTGCCAAAGGCCCAAAAGGCTTGGGAAAGATTTAGAAGATCTTGGTGCCCACAAACAAAAAGAAAAAATGCCTAGAAACTAGACTCTTCACCCAACAAAGCTCACACCTCCCTCATCAACCATAGTACAGCCTAAACTAGAATGTATGGCCTGAACCAGAATGTACGGCCTGAACCAGAATGTATGGCCGGCCTCCTCTATGTTTTCTTTCACTCTTCAATGTGTTCAGCCAACAAAGATGACAGATAACAAGGTTAAGACAGCAGAAAATGTACATGGTCCAAGATTACTC
>VDFB02278198.1:0-66282 GCA_007258455.2 Sequoia sempervirens
AAATTTATTAGTGCCATGAAAATTAATAGTCGTCTCATTCATGATGACATATCATGACATGTGTCAACTATGGAAAGCTCAACAATAAACAAAAAAAGCAGTCAACTTAATCATTTCACACTATCGTACAAATTAGAATACACTTTCCTTGTTTATGATAATTCAAGGGACAACAAGAACATGTAAGTCATATGTGATAGATGCCATAAGTGAAGAACTTCAAATTTCTATTGTGTTAGATCAATCTCCCCTTCTTCTACTTACACCAATTGAAGTTGTATCATTCAATATAAGAGCATCAACTATTCATTCAAAATTGAGAATCCCAATAAGATATTTTAATCAACTATAAGGGACAAGACTAACAAGCTTCCAAGAGGAAATATCACATATCAAATATATTTTGATCGATGAAATGGGTTTTCATGGTGAAAGATTGATTGAGAACATAAATTCTTGACTCTGTCAAGCTTTTCCTAAATGCAAACTAAAGTTTTATGAGTATGTCTTTCATTCAAATCATTAGCATCATCTATTTTATAATATTTAATTAAAATATACTTAATCTCCATAATTATAATACATACTATTTAATGCAATAATTATATATTATTTCTAGGAAAATCTATGATTTTGGTTGGAGATATGGGACAATTACCTCTAGTTAATGATATACCACCATATGAAAGCAAAAGGCGAGCTTACTTTGGGAAGAATTCAAAATCGTGATTAATTTAGATCACATTTTTCATACATGATGGATAAAATAATGACCAAGAAAGATTTCGTCAAATTTTACAAATATACTTAATCTCCATAATTATAGTACATACTATTTAATATAATAAAATTATTATATTATTTTTAGGAAAATCTATGATCTTGGTTGGAGATTTAGGACAATTGCCTCTAATTAATGATATACCAACATATGAAAACAAAATATGAGCTTACTTAGGAAATAATTCAAAACTGTGATTATTTTAGATCACATTTTCAGATAAGATAGACAAAAAAACTAAAGAAAGATTTCATTAAATTTTAAAAAATATATACTTAATCTCCATAATTATAGTACATGCTATTTAATACAATAATTAAATATTATTTTTATGGAAATCTACGAACTTGGTTTGGAGATATGGGACAATTGCCTCTAGTTAACAACATACCACCATATGAAAGCAAAAGACGAGCTTACTTTGGGAAGAACTCAAAACTATGATTAATTTAGATTATATTTTTAAGACAAGATGGAAAAAACACCAACCAAGAAAGATATTGTAAACTTTTAACAAATATACTTAATCTCCATAATTATAGTAACTTATATTATTTTTTCAAGAAAATTTATGCTTTATTGGAGATTTAGGATAGTTGCCTCTAGTTAATGACATACCACCATATGAAAGCAAAAGACAGGCTTACTTTGGGAATAATTCAAAACTATGATTAATTTAGATCATATTTTCAACGTGATGAACAAAACACCAACCAATAAAGATTTCATCAAATTTTAACATTATACTTAATCTCCATGATTATAGCACATACTATTTAATATAATAATTATATATTATTTTTAGAAGAAAAAAATTATGATCTTAGTCAGAGAATTCGGACAATTGCCTCTAGTTAATGACATACCGCAATATGAAAACAAAATATGAGCTTACTTTGGGAAGGATTCAAAACTATGGTTACTTTAGATCATATTTTTAGATAAGATGGAGAAAATAGTGAACAAATTTTTTTTTTGTCAACTTTTAACAAATATAAAAATGCAAACCCTACAATTGATGATTGAATGTTGTTAATTACAAGATCCAATGTGACAATTGATGCAACAAGCAATGCAGACTTTCATAATAGTGTATTTATTTTCAACATATTGTAATGTTCACAACAATAACAAAAAAAATGTACATGGACAAATCCAATTGCACATAACATTGTAACAAAAATTGGAAGTGTTAGTGGTGCATAAGAATGTCCAAATGATGAAATCAATATGAAATTATTATTGAGTAAGAATGTTAAGGCAATGTTAACATCAAACTTATGGATAAAAGTAGGTCTTGTAAAGGGAGCTCTAAGATATATCAAAATATTATATATAGACCTAGAATTTGACCACCACAACCACCACCATATGTAATTATTAAGTTTGATAGTTATTCAAGAATATCATTCAACGATCACTATCCATGTACAATTCCAACTACAACAATTCAAAGGGGTAGTTCAATACAAATACCATTAAGATTGGCTTGGACATTAATAACACACAAATCACAAGGTTTGACTCTTCCAAAAGCCACTATTGATATATGATCAATTGAAAGGAAATGATTGAAATTTGTGACAATCTCTCACAAAAGTCTTTAGAAGGGCTAAGAATTATGACACCATTCACATATGACATATATGAAAAAATGAAAAAGGAAAACCAAGTTGCAAGAAGAACAGTAGAAGAAAATAGGCCTAGAGCCTTAGAAAATAATTAATTAAAAAATATAGTCATGAATTTAATGTAGTTACCATTTGTATAAACACTAAATAACTATTCATCTATCTTTTCTTCTGTTACTTGCTTTATTATTTTTATATTTTTTATCTTAATTATATAAATATATAACATAATAAATTATTCATGTCCACATCAAAGATTGTAAAAATGAAATGAAATTTATTGTTATAATTCATAATTTTATACCATAATTATAAATGTACACCTAACACTATTTTTTTTTTGATACTTAAATTACTGCTATATGGGGCAACACCCTGTATTACTTTCTGAAAAGATATTACAATTGGTAGTACATTGAGCATATACTCCTCATGCTATATTTTTCCTATTGACATCCTATTATGATACTTTTAGATCAAAAATTCCAGGGCTAGAGACAAAATCTTGGAAATGATGCTGATATTATCCCAGACCAAACTGCAGAATGACCGAGCTGACACCAAAAAATTCTTATGAACCCTCTGAACCATACAAAACTGATTGACTAAAGAAACCTTTACATAGATAGCAAATTTAACAACACAGATTATGCAAAAAACCTTTAAACACTAGATCACTAGCCTTACTCATCACTATCCTCATTTGAGACGAAGTGTTTCTGCCATGCTTTGAAGTCTGCAATCACTGGACAATCTGGACCACAATTGGCATGAGCTGGGCTTTTGTCCTTCTGTTCTGGATCCCGCTCATCATTTTTGCGCCATTCTTCCCCCAACCTAGTTCCTAGTCTTCCTCATCACTGAACACAATCTCATTCACCAGATCTTTGTCCTCCAAATAGCACAAAGCCCAACCGCGAGGCAAATTGGTGACCAACTTTGCAACACGAAGTAGGGAGAAGATGTTGCGTTCACAAACATCCCAGAGCTTTTCATAAATTTTAGGCTCTATGGTTTGAATCAAAGGAAACTTTATAATCTCCCTGTCGTGCATGCAAATCATGTAGTAATTTTGGGGCATGGGTATCACTTATTTTTGATGACATTATCCAACGCCGCATCGATTTCCGCTAACTAGGCATGCTTGAAGACCATCTTAGTAAGCTTAGTAAGCTTTTTGGCGTTCTCCTTCAAAACCTCCATTTGCACAAGAACTGCCAAAAACATAGCAAGAATTTTAGAATTAGACCTTGCCCTATGATAGGCTCACAAGAACTCAGGACCTGGGACCCGCTTTACTGCCCAAAGGATTATTGGGTGCGGTGACGAAAGCATTCCCTAAAGACGTTTATCTGAGATTTCGCCTCTAAATGCTTATTGTTGTTTATCTAAACTGAGAGCTAGCAGAGTCTCCATTATAAACTAAAAGTTGTCTGCTTACACCTATTGAAAACGAAAGGCACCTATATCCCACTTGTCGCTCTATTTTTACAAACTATAAACAATACTTCGAGAGGCTTCTTTAGAATAATCAATTTGCATTCAACACTGAAACCAAGGCCTGACGTCACATTTTTAGGAAGTATGTCCTTTTGGCTATCTGACTATTACAAATGAGTTCTTTTAGCAGATGACAAATTTATCCTAGCTCATCACTTGACGGAAAGGCCTTATCAGATGTCCTTCCACGTACTTCGCACGTATAAGGCTATATTCTTTTGTTTTAATATTATCAATTTGCAAAGGCACTTCCTCAGGTCTAGGTGGAACCATGGTGGCCCTCAAGTGAGTGATGCTTTACACTTGCCTAGCCACATGGGATCCACATGAGCACATCCCGAAGATCTCGTGTAAAACTAGCACAACTTAGAAAACTAACGACGCTGCAAAGATATGTAAGCGGATCCAAAAGTAAAGCTAGTCATCAAAATTCAAATTCTTAGGTATTTGAAAAATCTTAATCTTAGTTATTGCTTACTGCTACTTTTGCCAAAAAGTTTGCTCTTTGATTCCCTTCTCTAAAAATATGTGATACTTTATAATCTTCGAACCCACTCAGAAGTTGCGTGATTGCTTGGAGCCAGTGATTCAGTTTCCAGTTGGGACAATTTTTCTGTCTGATCGAGTTTATAGTTAATGGGGAGTCACCTTCTAATTGAATCATTTTTGCCTTTAAGTATATGCCCAAATGAATTCCCATTAGAGTTGCTTGTAATTCTGCCTCATTGTTTGTGCAGATCCCCAAAGGTTTGGAATTCTCTGCCATTGTCTCCCCCTTTTCATTTTTGGCTACACATCCAACACCGCCTAGGCTTGGGTTACCTCAAGATGCCCCAACAAAGTTGATCTTGATCCAACCACTTTTTCGGTGGTTCCCATTTAAATTCCCTTCTCTTTTGCTGAGAAGCCTTGTGACTGACCTAGCCCTATAATTTTGGGAATAAGAAACCCCTTGAAAGCATGTTTCATCTGGTCATCCCAATTCGAATATGTTCCAAGTTCTTCCCTGGATTTGATCTGACTGCTTCATTTACTGTTTTAGTGATCATTCCTTTGATTTTCTCACACAACTTTGCTGGCTGCATTTCCTTATTTTGAAAGATCCTCCTGTTGCGTTCCTTCCAAATTTCCCATATTATTATTGATGGGGCTATGGGCCAAATGCTGTCAAATATTGCCTTCCTTCTAGGAAGAGGCCACATATTGAACCATGTTAGTAGGCATTTTGGTAAGGGGATTTTCCAACTGAGCTTTCTCATGAAATGATGCCAGCATTGCATTGAGTAAGGGAAATTAAGAAGCAGGCGGTCTGAGGTTTCATTATCATTTTTGCATAAAATACATCTCCCTGGGCCTTGAATTCCGAAAGTGGCTAATCTATCCTCAAATAAGATCTTTTTTTTGAATTGCCAACCAAGCAAATACTCCTACTTTAGGTAGACAATTTCTCCCCCATAGTAATTTGCTCGACCAATTTTGTCTTGCCTCTACTTGTTCCTTTAGCCTATAGCCAAGCTTGACTGCATATGTCCCAGTCGAAGAACCACACCACCTAATAATGTCATCTTGATTGGAAGGAAAAAAAGTTCTTTCTTTTAATATTGTCGTCAGAGCATCCTTCTGGTTTTGTGGTGCTTCTAGATTTTGTAGAGAGTTCCATTCCCATTCTTTTACTCCCTCCCTAACTATCATCCTTCCATAGTTGCATACCTTCTCACCCCAAGTTCTTATAGTTTTTGATCTAATCATATCCAAACCAGGAAGAGCTGCTAAAACTTCTTTGCCATTCCATGAATCTTGCCAGAAGGATGCTGACTTACCATCCCTCAACTCTCAGGTCACATGTTTTGTGATTATATCCCTACATTCCATCAAGTAGTTCCAAATGGCCAAGCCTCGAGGAGGGTTCACAATTCTAAGGATTTGGGTTGGAGAGTCTGAGTCTAGATATTTTCTTCTCAAGATCCTGACCCATCTTTGATCTCCTTTTGCATACATTTCCTAGACCAGTTTTGCACCTACTGCCATGCTCATTAGTCTTAATTGTCTAAGACCTGCTCCATCAGCCTCTTTAGGGGTGCAAACTTTTTTCCAGGCTACAAGTGGAAATTTTTGATGATCTCTTGTGCCACTCCAGAAAAAATTCCTAAAAATTTGATTAAAATTTTCATCCATTGTTGTTGGAATTTTTAGGCATGCCATTGAGTAAATTGGTATGGCTGAAAGAACAACCTTCACCATCAATAATCTTCCTGCTGCTGAAAGCCATTTCCCCTTCCATGTCCTCAGCTTATTCTTGCAATTGTTGATTAGCTCTTCCCAATAGCATTTTTTGTTGATGCCTACAAAAAGGGAGGTGCCCAAAAATCTACCTGGAAAGTTTGCCTCTCAATCCCAAAATTCTTGCCAAATCTCTTTGAAGGCTTGGTTGAGTATTGAGAAAAAAGACCTCAGATTTATGCCAGTTTATGCTCTGTCTTGATGCTTGGCAATAATCATCCAAAAAAGATTTGATGATTCTCGCTTCTCTTCTGTTGGCCATTCCGAATAGAGTTGTGTTATTAGCAAATTGTTGATGTGTTGAATTTTCAACACCGTTGGTGACTTTCACTCCTTTCCATTTGCCTTCCTGCCTTAATGCTGTTATCCCCCGACCCATAACCTATGCCATTATGATGAATAGGAAAGGGGAGAGGGGATCTCCTTGCCTTATCCCTCTCGAAGATGAGAAAAAACCTCGAGCTGACCCATTAACCAGTACTGAGAATGTTGCCGTGAAGATACAAGTTTTAATCCATTTAACCCAATCCTCTTGAAAGCCAAACCTCCTGAGTACCTCTAGTAGAAATTCTCTATCCACCATATCATATGCTTTAAGAATTTCCAACTTGAAAATCATGCATGGATCTCTTACCTTTCTAACCGAGTGCAGGGTTTCATGAGTTGATACTAATTATTAACATAAATGTAATTTGATAATTGAAAAATTAAATATAATTTTAATTGATTCAAATCTAAACCCAATTAATTAATAAATTATTACAATAATTATTATTAATTTATTAAAATTATATTTTAAATAATCAAATAATATTAATGCTAATGACAATTCAATTTTAAAATAGATATGCTAGTTAAGTATATCAATTGAATTGCATCTATTTATTTACTCTAGTTTATAATCTTTAGGTGGCCTCACAGCTTTAACTTCCAATCTTGTCTAAACAGTACCGTTTGAAAAAAACAAAGAATAAGAAACGAGCGGGCACACATCCCCGAGCAATGATATCAGTAACATTCCACCACTAACGTTGGCGGGAATGATATGAAGTCCTGCCGGTTGCAACACCGCCATATATTGTTTATACATAGAGAATTTGCTTCGCATGATACGACATCGACTGTAGTGCTGGTTATGCAAGAAGGAGCAGAGCCGAAATTCAAATTAAAATGCCGATTCTGATGACAAAATCCTTTTTCTGGGGCTCCTCACCAAAGTGGAGGTCATTGTCAAGAAGCAGAATGCCGATCAGTCTGCCGAATACTCGACAATCTCTCGTTATATCTGGAGCGAAATTTTTATTCCAATTTCAGCTCTCCTGCTTCCACCAACACCAACAGCAGAGGACTCCACACTATTTCCAGTAAGTTCAAACGCCATTGCAATTTTCCCTTTTAGAAAATGTCTTATTATGCAACAATCTTTGCAAATTCTGAGCAGCATGTTTTAACATTAGGTTTTTTTGACTAGTGGTCAATGTGGCATAAACAAACCTTTCACCTTAAAATTTTCAAATATCCAGCCTTCTATCTATGTCCGCCACATTGACCACTACTCAGAAAATTTAAAGTAAAAACATGCTGCTCAGAATTTGCAGCGATTATTGCATGATAAGACATTTGGGGCATTTTAAGGTGTAGTACTGACTGTATGAGCATTGAGGTGCACCTGGGCTGTAGGTTGGACTAGCCCAGTCTGGAAACCTGATTGTGGGTATCCACCTTGGCATAAGTTTACTCCGTTTGCCATTAGACCACAATCCCGTAGACTAAAATTTTACTTATTATTTTTCAACATAAAGCTGATGATTTCAACTTATTAAAAATACATGGTGGAAATTAATTATATCCCATTAAAGTCACCTCGAATACACATCCCTAGAAATACCAATTAAAATATTGAATACAGTATAATTTGAATGTTTATATGGATGGCTTTGAACATTTCAGCCGGCTTTGAATTCATTGGATGCATTTAAATTTTGATATACATATAAGAGTTTGAGCCACAGTTGGCAGTTGAAGATGTGGGGTACTGGTACAGGTATGAGGACTGCAATTCGAGCTTTAAATTTGACGGCTGTCAAGCATTATTTTTCGTTACAGTCATGTAAACTTACACTATGGTTGAACTGAATTCTCATGTCAGCTAAGTACATTTGAAATTTGGGTGCCCTAAGTGTTATGTAAAATAACTAACACGAAGCACTAAATAAATGTAATTGTAACAAGAGGGGTTGACCAAAGTTAAGCCTAAAACGATAATGATTAAGTATAACTACAAATAGCCTTGTCAAGGGAAGGATCTCTCAACAAGGCATGGCGCAGATGAATATGAAAGCAAGAGACTTGGATAGGTGATCAGCGATGTCTATGTCTATAGCAAGAATTGTGGCAAGAGAATTGACTATGCCATCTATCACCACATAGGGGCTGATATAGGATTTGATACTGCTCATAGGAGAATGCCAATGGTTGAGGGATCCTCGCTATACTATTCTAGGAGGAAGTTAGGTACCTACCCTAGAACTTTAACATCTATAGGTGATGAATCTATGATGGTAGAGAAAACTATAGCAACATTGGTTGATTCCATGAACTTGACTGTGAAAAAGGGCAAGGTCCTCAGCTCCAAAATGAATCTGATTCTAACCCACCTAGAGTGAGGCTTAGGGAGCTAAGACCCGTTGCCTTGTCCTAAACATGATAAGCTCAATTTTTTTTTTGTGATGCCAGGAGATCTTCAATGTTCCCTTTCTTTATCTTTCGAGCTCAAGTTGTTCTCAATAGCTAGTATGTGCATGAGACTTAATATCTTGTATATGAAATGTACTATCTACTCTAAAGTAAAATATTTCCTGTTTTGAAGGATTCGCTATCTTTTGCACAAAGAAGAAAAATCTTGTCACAATATAGGAAAATACCATCTTTTCCTTTATTACCCAACTCAGTAAGAAATGAACTTAAACATCACCAATATTGTGAATATGCAACTTGCTGAGTGAACTGGTTAACAATCCCTTTTAAGGCAAATGAAATTTAGGTGTTCTGCAATAATATATGGTTCAATACAAAACAATACTTTGAATTGTGGTAATCATTTTTTTTTCTCATAAAACATGTTATATTTTGATTTTGAAGTATTCATAGTGGATAAGCAATAATTTTATACAGTCAGAAGCTTAAATATTTAAAATGTAGATTTTCTTAGTTGACATTTGAATATCATTGCTCTGGTCATCAATCTTAGAATAGTACTGCTTTAAGATAACTTGCATTTAGATTTCGCAAAATTATTGTTATTGCAGTAGGCATGGATTGAAAACTCTTTGCGTCGGTGTAAAAAAGTCTTCCAAAGCCACAGGAGGGAAGAGAACAAAAAATTCAAAGTCAATTTTATGGGGAGGAGAGTATGCACATCTAATATGGTGGCAGGAGGTTTGTGGATTCTTCTTTGCTTCAAATTTTATTACCTATGTGGAATTTATGATGAAGAAACAAGTATATCTAGCTTTTACTTACCTACAGCATGTCAATCAAGTTCTATGGATTTAATTTGCTTTTGTTGACCACAACTACTGAGGTAAACTCTTTTCTATCAGACAATGCAGTTATGCAAAAAGCCTTCTACGAAGCACTTGGTCCAGAGGCTGGTTTATTCTAATTTGTTGGGATTGGATGAGAACTTAAAAAATGGAAGGTGAGAACGTTGTTTAGTTCATATTGTTAGACTGCATAATGGAAAAATATTAACTAAACATGCTATGTATAAACCCTCATAAACGTTTTTGTTGTTGAGTACCAATCACACTTTTTTACTTTTCCTTGCTATTTTAATTTACACAGGTTGCTTGAACTTAGTATTTTTTAATTACGCTTCTTTTTTGTGTATCAAATAGGTGTATAGCTTTTTAATCTCATATGTTATGTGATTTCTTGAGAAACATATTGCTTGTGCTAAGGTTGAAATTTGCAAGAGTGGAAAACTTTTTAGCGGGGCTTTGTACAAGGGGAAAACAAAGAAATCAATGGCACAACTTGTGGATGGTTTGAAACTACATGTAGGTCAAATCTTTGATCCATGACCTACTTAATGCCAATGACTAAGGTGCTAGGAACCTTAACCAACACGACATATTAGATTTGAGGCATCTTAGGGTTGATCCTTACTTCTTGATGAGTTGGTTTCATGCTTAGAGTGAAAATTCCCGAGGCCTTCTTAGATGCTTTAGGACCCATAGGGATGTTCTTTTTGACTATTAATGGATATTCTCCCTTAGCCTTGTCCTTTCAACATATTACCTTTGCTAATACCTTTGTCCACATTGATAGTCTTTAGGTACTCTCATGGTAAAGGTGTGAGTGATAGTGAATTGTAAGACCTTTGAGTTGTGGAGTTCCCTCTTGATCCTTTGAGAGGATAGTACCTCAAGTTCCTTTCTTGTTTGTTGGTTACTCTTGTTTATATCAATCTATTGACAGAGTGCCTAAAGGCCTTTATGTTAGATGAATGCTTATTGTGTATAGATTCCCTTGAATTTTAGATTGAATTCACGAATTCTCCTTTTGGGATGAATTCCTTTCCCTTGATGAAAGTCTGTTAGGTGCTAGTCGAGGAGGGACTCAATTGATGGAGTGAGAGAAACTCCTTGATGAAGATCAATTAGGTCCTTGACCTTTATGTTTGATCAAGCTCCTTTGTGGAGCAACTTCTCCAAGCTATAGGAGAAGCATCATTGAGATCAACTATTGGTATTTGCTATGTTATGATGGAGACACACAATTAATTGAGACTTAAGCTATTTTTTTGAAGTTCAATCTCCCTTGCTTGTAGGGAAAGTGTGCCATAATGGTTTACTAGCTTGTTGGTAGGGTTGTTGTGGTCCCTTGGCTAATTTGTTGACATTATAGTATTGGTCTATTTATTGGTACCTTTAGATCCATAGCTAGTGCATGTCTCTCTTTGATGCCTCCATTCCTTCTCAACTATTTGCATTTTCACTAGATTAATCCTAGGTACCCTCTTGTCTAATGGGTGCCTAAATTTTACCCAACACTTCTTGAAATGATATTTCTATGTTGTGCAAGTAGAATAATAGAGATCCAATGATGTGGCAAAAAAATCCAATAGTATTAGCAAGAACAAGAACAACAGAATTTGCACAACTCCATTGTGATTCAATTGCACTTTGATACAATTTTCTCTTATGGGGAGCAGTCCATTGATGACTTGGAGAGATACAATTCTCTCATAAACCCATATATGAACTTATAAGTAGCTGAGCACCTCTTCTCCCTACTTGTATAGGTGGCTTTTTTGGTCTCAATTACAAGTTTCCATAATCCAAGAAAAGAAAGTGTTTGTGCCTTTATTGTGAAAGGCACAAGTTTGTGGTAGGGAAATTATCAACCTCCTTATATGGGGCATGTCCTAAATTTGCACATGCTAGAGTTTGCTTTCTCTATTCTCTTATTCAATCTCTATGACACGGATCTCACTCCCTTTTTGATGAATGGTAGCCCAAAGGTCTTGTAAACATCCTCCAAGACCACTATCATCTTGCTAGTTGGAGGTATATCTATGATGTACTTTGATTTCACCCATCTCAACATGCCCCTCTCCTTATTTGTGACCTTCTTAATAATGATGTTCAATCATGGGAGGTGTTTCTATTTGATGTTGTCTCTTTCTCCCACAAGCTCTTTTGTTGCACATTACATGCCTTAGAGGATGACAACTCTTTGCTTTCTCATTTCTATCCCGTTGCCTTTGCTTGGTTTTCTCTTTCCTTTAGATTCCTTTCCCTTGTTTGGAGTCAACTTTTACTGACCCCTCAGTAGGGGGCAAGGAAGTTATCTCATTCTATCTACCATCTTGCAAGTTGATCAATATCTTTTGTTAAATTCAGCCCTATATTTGGTCCTAGTCTGGATGGATCCATACCTTTTTCTCCCTTGCTCCTTGCCTTGATTGGAATGTTTCTTTTAGATTGTTGGTTTAGGTTCCATTTCTTGTTTCCCATATGTCCTTGTTAATGTTAATGCCTGTTGGTCCTGTCTTCTTTTGTTTCATCCAATACCTGTTCTCCTTGTTGCCAGATACCTAATGCCTTAATATGTTCCAGGGTCAGCTGTGTAGGAGTCTAGGCTATAGGTTGGTCAAATGTGAATAAAAGTTCTCTGGCGCTATTATACATCAGTTTGAGCCCCAAACTTAGATTTGATCCTGAACCCATCTAATTTTGCCTGATCTGCCTTTTCCTTTATTACAAGGGATTTGTGTAAGTGGATTTTCCTTGGTAATCCACCCCCTTAAATAAATAGTTATTCTTAGAATGATAATTTTGAAATTCACTGTTAAAATTTAATAATACTATGGCATGTCAATTGCCTCCTTGCATGTTATCCAAATCCTTCACTTATGCATAAAACTATGCTCGTCTGTGTAAGGTGAAATAACTGTCATGTATACAGTATATTTGGGTGCTCTCTCTCATAAAATGAAAATGAATTGAAAAAACGTCATTTTAAGCTCATGGGCCACATGTATCCTCATTTCAGCCTAGTTCTTGAAACAGGCCCTTTTTTCCATCTGCACTAATTCATCTCTTTTAGCCTATCCATTGCCCTGATTCTGATTCTGATTCTGGCTGCCTTGGGCTTAAGCGTTTTCCATTTGCTTGCCTTGGTTCTACAACCTTTACTAATGCATTAAAGTATCATTTGAGATACACATCTCAAGTTTTCTTCAATAGCTTTCACAATTTTTTTCCAGCATGTTTACCTTAAGAAAGACATACAATGCAAGCAATCATAAGCATCAATCTCATATAGAACTGATAACAAAGATAAGTGACTGTGATATGATTCATAAGGGCATCATTGCATTCTCACTTGTGCATGTATAATGTAATGCTATCATAGGCTGTAGCTAATGTGTCTATGACACCTGTAAGTTTTCAACTACTTTGAACTCGCATTAAAACTTTTCATTTTTAGGAATCTATGCCATAAGCTTTATGAAACAGAAATGGTAAAAGAAATACATTCAAGTCCAGACTAATCATAAAGATGGATATATCCTTCTTATCATCAGTACTTTAATCTGATTTTAAGCCCAGGCATGCTCTCAAAGGTGCACATTATTGGCTTAGAATGAAATTTTTTCTTTTATGAGTAGCATAATAATCTTTGTTTCATAACTGTGTGTGTGCTCACTTGCCATGGTACTAATTTTTTGCTTTTTCATTGTTGCAATAACTAGCTTGAAGGATGGATCACTGAATTCAGAACTAATTCAATTCAAGCTGAAGTTTCCAAGAGAAGTTCTTCTTTGTCGGGTATGCTTTATATTATTTGGCTGTATGTTGTTTTATAATATGCTTCATATTTGTACAATTCCTTAAAGAGACAAATAATACACTGTATAAATCACATTGGAGGGATTTGTAAGAATCTATGTTTAAGCTTCCAAGAAGTTCTTAGCTACTTAATTTTTTGATTTTCATCTTCATCCATTTTGAATTTTACTAAATGGGAAATACATCAAATTATTTGCTAATTTTTAAGATAGCGAAATGGATCTCTTTATCAAGAAAAAATAAATTCAGTCCAAATAACTTGTTGCCCCTGCATTAATTTAAAAGGGCCATTTGCTGTTATTGCCATATAAGTTTTACTTGTTGCATGATTTTCAAGACTGTCACTTTCTAAATAATGTTCTATAATATCACATCTTTTTTCGCTAAAATTATAAGCATGTTGTTTGTTGACATACTTTACCATTTGTTTGTATTAAACCCTACACGTGACAACCAATCTAGAATCACTTAATTTTGCTGAATGATTTGATTTGCAGATTGATATGCTTCTTTCCGGTCAGTATTTGAACTTTCAATGGACAAAATAATGAGTAAGATTGCATTTGTGTAAATTTTTTATTTTACTTGACATTGAATTATTGTAACAACCCCAGTGTTCTTCACAGTAAAATTTCCAATGGTTTCACCTTAGGTGATAAACCATGATGCCAAAACATAGCAATAAATTTTTTTCTTTCCACAATGTAAATTACATGCACAATTGAAATAACACTATTTCAAAACTTCCATTGCATTCCATTGTAATTTCACAAATTACAATATTACAAGAATGTACACAATTACATACATAGCTCAACCGAGCTTCAGAGCAATAGATATAGATGGTCCAGGAATCTGCCTATCAAAACCTTGGTCTTTGTTGCTTGCTGAGGAGGAGAAGCATCACTCAAGCGCTTTTCCGCCAACCATGGACTTAAATGCGGCCCCTCACACATCTACCTCGCAGGTTAGATGGCCCTACCCTTCGACGAAGAGATTGGTTGAGTAACCTCGTACAACAAACCACACTGAGCTTAGTGTTGTGTTCTACATGACTAGAATTTATGACCCTACACTCGGTAACTAGCATGCACTACATTGACACGGTGAATTGACAGTGGAGCCAAAGGCTATCACACTACTTTGGCCAAAGTGTTCTCACTCAGTACTTCGAGTGAAGGTCAACTATTCACTTACACTTCTTAAGCTCATTTTGACTTAAGGCCACTATAATCTATGCATAGGTAATCTCTCCCATGGGTAAGCTTTAACCCCAAAATTAACCTATCACCTTTCATACAAACTCTAGGGTATCTCTACTCATTAAGCAAAAGTACAAGTTCCCTCCCTTCAATGGACAACAATCCTAGGAGTAACCCACTAGCTATTTAGCATAATCCAACTAACTTAGCTATGAGTAACCCTTAAACTACCCTTGTTTAATCATATCTAGTATATTAATACCTATGACAAACAATCCCTCCTATTATGGAGTAATTACAAGCACTTCACAAAACAGTATAAACAGCTTCTAATTCCTTTTCAAAGCAATACTATTTTTCCCTAAATGTAAGTATTCATTATAGACTAATTTAAGCAATCACGGAACAATCTTTCAAAAGCTAAGACAAATAAAGGAAGATTATCCTCATGCCTGTATTCACTTATCCAACCGACTGGCTGCAACTCAGCTTCCAAAACAGCAACTAGCTTAGCTTTGATCTCTCAAGCTATGCCACAATAAACCTCTATCTCACAAGTTGTTAATAGGCTTCACTCAATATGCTAAAATACTCTCACAAATACTCGAGCTCTCTCTCAAAATATAGCAGAATAATGTAGATAAGAAATGCAGATAGATTTGCAAATAAAATGCTTGTGGAATGCGTCCCAAATGAGAGCTCAACTCCACTATTTATACAGCAGAAAAGAGACTTCTCATCCTACATAAAAGGCATGAATATTGACAACAGCCTCTACTCAAGTTGACTCACTGAACTTACCTAAAAGTTGGCAGCAAGTTAAGAGTGTACTCAGCAAACTAAAGCTACATATCGCCCTCTAAAATTGACAGCAGCATAAGACCATTTCAAAACAGCACATGGTAAAAAGATGGCATTCGAATTGCTCTTAAAAGACACTTCTACAACAATCAGAACTCATAAGGTGTTGCCAAAGCAAGCAGCTACCCTCCTATAGTTGGCGCGACCCTTCACTTATTGAATCATTCCATATCAAGAATGCAACACTTAGCATATATTGACTTAGCCTATGATGAGTCGCCATGCCACACAATTCAGCTTTTGACCAATTCATCGACTTTGCAGAAACTTGTCCTTTTTTCATCATTTATATTTATTTTGTTGTTGCTAATCAATTCATGATAAGGCGTCCCAAGTAAATATAGTTTACTAATTCAAATGTAGTTGATCTCAATGCATCGACTAAGTCAAACTCCTTAGATCGACTTACTTGCTGCACTTTATATTGCATAAAGTTTGCCCTTTACTAAATGCCAACACCTATTATATTTGGCCTTTAAATACTTGCATATCACACATACAAATTGGCCTAAGGTGTATAGGGTAGTGTTTCTATATTTCAGCTGAAGATCACGTATATAGTTTATGCGCTTATATTGGATAAAGCTTCCAAGTTTTATGCGCTATGATATAAACCATGTATCATCATTCAATCTACTCTGAATACATATATTAAGTTGGTCAATATATATATATATATTCATCATATCTTATATTCATCATATGGTTATAAATATATACATTTATATATGCATGCCGATAAATAGCATTAACGCTATCTCTCATATATATATGTATATGTTTATATATATACTAATATATATATTTATATCCCAAGTCAATTAAGTATATATACATTCGATATACAAATGAATACAAACGAATAAACATTCACGTAATAAAAATATATTATACACACACACACACACACTCCTCTATTAAGCATTTACGCTTATGTGTGTATTGTGTATATATATATAGCAACATGATAGTCAAATTATCCATTCAATATTCAAATGATTATGACCACATGATTATATTAATAATAACATTATATTAATCATTTATATACATATATGCATATCTATATGTCGTCATACTCGTATGGACATCCCATTATATCCAACATACGTGTATTCCGACATATACATATGTATACATATATGCATATATCCCAAATACTCATTCAACTATACAATCAAGCTCAATAACACGAGGAAGGACTCACAAGCTCTAAACAGATAATCATTATCCAAGCATGCATTCAACAGTAATCACAACCCTTACTAATGCAACACATCATACTAAGGATGACTTACCATTTCCCCAACACTATGTCTAGACTCGACCTTTCTATTGTGAGTGTGTGTAAGCTCAGATAGGTTACATTACTGGTTACCCAACCAAGATCTTCTCTTGAGTGATACTTCCCCTCCACCTGGAGGAATGAACCTGTCCTTGCAACCAACTCAACACATTCACAATGGTAGTTAGATGTTCATAATAAATCCATATGCATCATAACTTTAGCATATTCATATAGCAATAAATGTAAACATAATTACTTTTTCAAAGCCACATTAAGCATTTATCAATACTTTCACATAATACCTATTTCAGTATTCCATTCCTTAGCAAGCATATCAAACTCATGATTGCATTTACTAACTTATTTACCCGTGAAGGTAAAAGTAAATCAGTAATAACAAAACAGGATGTGACAATTATGAAGTGGTTCTTTGGCTCTTAGTTTGGTAAAAATCTACAAAATACAAATTTGTTGAAGATGAAGTTCACCAATAATTAAGATTCTTTGAATAGTCTATTGATATATTTTCTATGCTCCACAGAGTTTTGGGGACAGGGACTGCGGGATGAGTTTTCGGTTTAGGGGTTCTTTTGGGCCATTTTTTAGGGGATGGCGGGGGACGGCTAATAAAAAAATAGGGAAATTTTAAAAATATAGAGAAATATCAAATGTTCATAGCATAACATTGATAAAACATTCATCATAGACATTGTAGAAGATTAATACATAACATTAGACTTGAATTGAGATTTCACATGTGAATTGACAAACAAATAAAAGAAATTCAAATGCTTTCCTTGTGAATGTACATACATATTATATAAGAATTATAAAAAAATGCCCAAAGGCTTCAAGTTTCAACTATAAAATGACAAAAACATAGAAAATATATGACTCCAAGTTAAATGGGCCTTTTGCATAGGTTTTGAGGACTTCGGAAGGACATTCAAATGGGTTTGAAGTTGTTGTCTCTGCTACACTCCCACTGCCTGAAGAACCCCCAATGGCTGCCATACTTCTATGTGCTCTACTTCTAGGTCTACTTCTTTCATGCATTTGAACCTCAACCTCGTCACTATCATTACTAGTAATCTTAGTGCTGCTCATAATTTTTTTGGTTAAGAATTGAAAAGAGAGCTGCAAGTTCAAATAAAGGAAAAAAATAAACTCACAATGCCCTTCCTATGTGACAAGAAAAATTGAAAAAAACTTGAAAAAATGGAAAAACAAATGTAAAATGAAGAACTTACCTCTAATGAAGTAGATTTGATGCCCTAGTCTCCCCTTTCAACTGTTGTTCTCTTCTCTTTCACTTGCTGCTCTTCACCTCAAGTTTGCAAATGTCAAAATGAGAATGTTTTTTTCTTCTTGTTGTTTTGATAAGTCAAGTAGGTTTGGGTTTTGTTTAAAGAGGTGGGGGGGTCCTTGTGGGCCTGTCCATCCCCTTTTTTTTTAATTTAAAAATGTGTTTTTTTACACAAAAAAAAGTAAGATGTTGCTGGGCCATAGGGGATGGTTAGGGGACTTCTAGAAGTCTGTTAAGCATCTCAGGGACTGCTAGCCATCCCCTGCCTTTTTTGGGACGTTTCGGGGACGTTTCCTAAATTTTGTAGAGAAAGGGGACGGGTAGGGGACGTTTCCTGGCTGTCCCCACGTCCCTGTACCGGGGACGGTACAGGAATGAGGGTAAAAAGCCAGGGGACATGTCCCCGTGGAGCATAGTTAATAATATTTTCACAGGCCTGTAGACATTCCGTAACACTTGCAATTGCCAGTAGTAGTCATACATATTCCAAAAGCAACATTCTTTATTCTTGCATCTAGTTATCCGTGAAATCTGGTAAGCCCTGTGTAAGTTTCTTTGAAGTTATTTCTATTTCTTCACTTAATGATACAATATATATTTTCTTCTGATTTAGCTATCATGACCTAGGAATGTTGGTGACACAAGATGGAATTACAGCATTATGTAGTAGATCAGGGGGTTCAGACACAGACAGAGATAAGTCTGTGAGACTTATGAGATCATCACTAAGTATCTTAATCCACAAATTCGTGCACAAGACATGGCGAGTCAGCTATTTTCTGTTGTAGATAGTCAGTTTGCTCCCCTAATTCCCAGTCTACTACAGGGATTGACAGGCATTTTCAATTTCCTCTCTAGCTTTGGAGGATGGTTGACCATGGTTGTTAGGGGAGGGTTGAGGAGTATCCTGCTTCCTTTGAGGATTGTCCAGTCAGGCCATATTAGACTATGTTATTCGCTCATAGACATTATTGGATCCTGTATTGGCTCTTCGTGGTGACAGATGATGAAGCAGGTTGTCCTGCTGGACTTTGATACAAATTGGAGCTTCAGTCTCCATGGACTCCAGTTGTGTGGTTTCATATAACAGTGCTCCTTTCACATGGTTGCTTGCATACACATTATATGGTTCTCATTCCCAACTTGTCTAAGGTATACTAATTTTATGTTCATTCTCCTTAGTTAAGGTCCTCAGTGTTTTGGTATTAGTTAGTTTTTCAGCAAGGTGGTTTTCTGAAATTCAAGAACAAGGACACCATAAGTGCATATATTAATAATCACCTGCCAATTTGAGAGAGGAAGTTATGCACAGTGTCCCTCAACTTGCCCACTTGTTGGTTGAAAATCATGATCACCTTTTCAATATATTCACTTTACATGAGCACTGGTGCTGCAACCTATAGTGAGTTGATTGCATATCTGTATCATATAATATTCCACTAATCTTTCTATATATGATGCCTTAAATAATCAAGTGGAGCTACTCCATTGTTGAAGGATGTGCTCAATACATAGTCATCTGGGGCATGCGTATGCACCATATGTTTATGGAACATGGCAGCCATATATCACATTCCTTTGGATTTGCAACAATTTTGGAACCCATCTTTGATACAGTTTTCTAAATGGAAAGGCCCAGATCAGTAACTTCTTCTTGGTATGACCCTACATTTCTAATCTTCAAACAGAATGTTTCTAGTTTACCTCAGATACAGAGACAATAATAGGTGATAACATTCTATCATCACTAGGGGATTGTAGCTAGGGTCCTGGGGATGGTTGTCGTCAGAATTGTAGGAGAAGGTGCAATTTAAATAGTAGCCAGATTGGAGATGTATATTGGATGCATAAAATGGGCATTAGCCCAATTTTTACTTTAGTTTTGAATTATGGGTTATATTACCATTTAATCCATAGTTTTATCAAATTATTAACAAGTTTTTGATGCTTATCACTTTAAGATGAGGGATCTGCTTTCAAAATGTTTGTATTCTTCTTCCTTCCACCTAGAATTGTTTGAGTGGCTATTTAATCATTTTGCTCCCAAAAATCTTTTGCCCCACACTTTATAGTTGCAACTTTCAGAAGCTAATGGTATGGATGGTTGCTTCCTTTTTGTTATCAGGTGGGAGAGTTCTATGAGTCTGTGGGATTTGATGCATGCATCCTTGTTGAGTATGCTGGGCTCAATCCTATGGGAGGCATCAGATCTAACACTGTTCCAAGGGCAGGCTGCCCAGTTATGGTATGTATTTAAAATGTAATGTTTTCTATAATTTTGGATAAAAATATACTGTTTGGAACTGGGAATATTTTATTCTTGTATTGGGTGATTCCATTCAACACAACTTTTCGCAACTTTAGGTGTTGGTGACTATTGGTTAATATCATTGATTTTATTGAGTATGATAAGAAGAATCAGGGATAAGGTGCAAGTCGAATGCAAACAGTTGACATAAGCACATTAAGAGATGAAAGAAAATTAAAATTGGAAACTTAAACCTTTGAAATACAAGCCTTGACCATATGCCCATATTAGTATTGGAAGCTTGACCATTGGCTCTTTATATAATTGGCTCTCAAGCTATGAACTTCCACTAAAAAGCTAAAGAGTTCCATCCTCCTACTAGTTCTAGCAAAAAATATTGGTCAGAAGAATTCAGTTGCTGTTTTCCTAGATTGTTGAAAATGAAATATCCCAAACAATATTTGTACAGTTTTCTGATTTTTTGTAATGCAAAAATGATGCCCTAATTTCTGATTTTTAATTTCTGCTTAAACCCTAGAACACTGATGTAATTTTCTGAGTTTTATAATGCATGAACAGCAGCACATAATGCAACCAAAAGATAGGAAGACTCATAGCAGATATTAGTAACATTAAATCACCAACATAGCATGATTAGATCCTTCCATATGAGTCAACAAATGTCTGATATAAACCCTCAGTCTGCTGCTACAAAATATGAATGCAAATTACAAAGTAAAGTGGGTTTCAAACATACAACATGAAGAAACCCCAGTAATGCAGATGCAACTAACCCTAACTGGGCGAAGCTGCTCCATCTACAAAAATGCAACTAAATGATGAAGAAACAACTGAAATAACCCTACCAAGGGTGTGCTGGCCTGCTGGACTGATATTAGGGCTTTTCCACCCTAGAAATTTGAATTAGAACCTCCAACATGCACAACTCGCCCTTCAAATCAGAAATCTAAATGCTGATGCAAAACTGACATGAACTAGCAATTATCTTCATTAAAGCACATAAGAACCTCCGTCATGAAGTTCGCCCTTGAAGAAGCTAGGATTTCGTCCAACTTCTCCTTAATGCAATAGGGTTTTCGTCCTACAACATATGCTGCTCAAAAGTGCAGACCAAAGTAGAAGAACAATTTCAAAATCATGATGAAATGCTCCACAAGATCTTGTATTTATACATGTTTCCCTCCTTCTTCTCTATGTTGGCCGACCTAGGCAAAATTGCTATTAATTTCTTACTTTTTTTCCATCTCAAGACCGACCTAGGAAGAAATATAAATGTTTTATTGTTTTTCTTCACAAGCCCGACTTGCTTATCTTTAACATGAGCCGACTCAGAAAAAGGGATTAAAAGAGGGGACATTACAATCCTCCCTTCTTGAAATTGCTTGTCCTCAAGCAATGACACCATGTGACCACCTGGATCCCATAACATCACCTTACCATATGTATCAAAATCGAAAAGATGGATGTACTCCATAGAGCCATCAAGACCCACCAACTCTTCAACTTCGATAAATGCTTCTTGGATGTGTAGGATGCCTCTCATAGAAGCGTAGAAGAACACATCAACCCTTCCTATGTCGTTGGTAGCAATTAGAGCAGCAACTTCTCAACTATTTGTAGCGTCTTCAAGGGACTCAATCAATTATTCATCCTTTGTTATTTGTCCATTGCCGAGAGCTGGTCCCACATGCGTTTCTCCATGAAAATCACAAGCCTTAAGGTTGATTCTCTTGGCTGTCATAACATGATAATGTGAAGATAAAGGACTGCTGTCAAACATAAAAAAATCAGTCCTTACTTCATGCTCAAGTGCAGTGTCTTCCTCAAACTCCATCAGCTCTCCTAGACCTATCATGTGCACATTAGAAATTTCCTTCTCCGGATTACAAATTAACCGATCAATGAACTTGTTAATCTTGGAGCAAAGGAACTCAAATGTTTCTTGATCAACCTCTATGGAGCTTTCATATGCATGATCATCATCACTGTCCAAGTTACCCAAAACGCAAATTGGTTCCTTAGTAGCATTCATACCTCCACATAGTTGATCAATCAATGCTAGTTTGGCAAATTCCGAAATAGCCTTTCCTTCATCCTTGTGGCACCATGAAGACTTATGTGTTCTCCATCAGTAGGTGCAGACTCTTGCTTGCCCTCATTGGCTGTCCCAAAAGTTGTTTCATCCCTCTCATAACCCACATATATATCTCCATGTAGCTAATCATAGGAGGACAATACTTGGACTACTTCAACATGCTTTCCTTCAAACCCTTGTTTATCTATGAGCTGATTAATGACTGTTGATTCACCCTTTTTCACACTAGAATAAACTTTATCATCAAATTTTTCCAAACATTGCTTATTATTGACATAAGGCTTGAATACTTTCATACCATCTTTTTCAGGGTGGAAAGCCTCTTCTTTTTGTTGGGCCTCTTTTTCCTGCTCCTACTCCATGGTTGGTTCATCATGTTTCCTGATTTCTATCTCAATGTCTCCTTGTAATTCCAATTTTTCCTTCATCAATCTTTCCTTTTCTTTCCTTCTATTTTCTATGAATGTCTTCAAGTACTCATCATAGGTGACAATGGACTTATTATTAAAGTATTAAATGTAATATTAAATGGTTATCTTAGCTTTAGTTAGTTGTCTGTTTACTTTTAGTTATCTTAGTTAGTTTTTAGTAATTTCTGCTTTTGCTTTAGTTAGCTTTAGTTAACGATGGTTTCTTTTTAGAAACATCATCTTGCAAGTTTCTTTATAAGGAGTTTTCATCTCCTCTTGTAATCACGCAATTATGAATATCAATAATCATTTCATGGTATCGAAGCTTAGGCTCGGTCCCTTATGGGGAATTTTTTAATAAATTTTCATGGTTTGCCTAAGGAATTTTTAGAAATTTCTTAGATGTTTTTTTAGCTGATTTTAAAAAAAAAAAAAATCAAAGAAATTTTTAAGAATTTTTGAGAGCCGATTTTTTAAATTGAGGGTTTCTTCCGTGTTGAAGATTCGAGTTTATTTTTTCCTACAAAATTTTGTGGTTTTAGTGCTGGTTTTTTCACGCGGGTGAGCATATAGTGGACGTTTTTTTGGGTTTAGTTGCCGTTTTCTTTGCACACGACCCTAAATCGCGTTTTCCCTCAATTTTGTATGCGTTTTCTGGCTACTGGGTGTCTGTGTCGTGTTTGAGGTCTTCTTTTGTTGATGTGGCGCCCTTTCTGGAGGTTATTTTGCATGTCTTCTATGCTGTTTTTTCTGCTTGCGCGACTTGCAAATTAGTGTTTTGATAGATTTGCTGTGTGATGAATTTCTGAGTTTGTGGGTGTTGCAACCTTTGTGTGGATCTGTGCCTATTTTTTGGGCCTTTACATAATTATTTCTGGGCAATTTTTTCAAGAAATCGTGGGTTTTTTTGGATGGATGTTATCAAATTTTCTAAAGGTGTCCTTTTTTGAAATTTTTTGCTGTGGTAGATTCAAAGTTTTTTTTTTTCAGATTTCTGGGCGCTAGGGTTTTGTGACAAATCTGTGCACAATCCTCTATTCTACATTTCGACTAGGGTTTCTGGATCATAAGTTCTTGATTTTCTAGATTTCATGACAGCTTGAAGGGTTAACTTTTTGAGCTAGTTTTTGATAGAACTTTTTTTGGGAAAAATAAAAATTCTTGCAAAGAGTTTTTCAAAATTTTTTCTGAAAAAATCTAGTAAAAGAGTTTTTGAAAAATTTTCTATAAAAATTTTGCAGTTTTTGGAGGACTTTTTCTGAAAAAATATTACTTTTTCAGAGTTTCCAAAGGTTTTTTTGAAAAATCTTATAGTTTCTGAGCCTCTTTCATAGATGAAAGTTGTGCTAGTTGATTGTCCAAAGTTTGTGTCAATTGATCACAGAGTTACCTCGTTTTTCCTGCATTGGAAAACGGGAGGGATGGCTGCTTTGTCCAACGTCATGTTGGAAAGTATGCAGAGTTTCAATGAGAAAAGTTATAATACCTGGAAGCAGAGGAAACTCACAGTTTTCGAGTGCCAGTGTCTAGATTTGATTGTTCTGCGGGAAAGGATTAGTAATCACAAGGTAGTTATGCTTCTCTAGTTATCAGTCATTGATGATACGTTTCTAGAAGATCATGGGTAGACTTAGTTTATGTTTGTAGGATGACCATTAAGGGAGGGTATTAAAGTATTAAATGTAATATTAATGGTCATCTTAGCTTTAGTTAGTCGTCTATTTACTTTGAGCTATCTTAGTTAGTTTTTAGTAATTTTTGCCTTTTGCTTTAGTTAGCTTTAGTTAATGATGGTTTCTTTTTAGAAACGTGGTTGCGTAAGTTTCTTTATAAGGAGTTTTCATCTCCTCTTGCAATCACGCAATTATGAATATCAATAATCATTTCACTTATAAGCAGCAGGTTCTTGCACATAACGACAGTAGGCAGCAGGTTCTTGCACATAATGACAGTAGGCAGCCAGCTTGCACTCATCTCTTTGTAGTTGATCTTCTAATGCCCTTCCAATAGGATCATCTTGCTGTGCATTGTTGAACATTTCAAGATTCCCAAGGCTGCTACAATATTTCTCGAGGGGTTGTTGTTTTAGGT
Source organism: Sequoia sempervirens (assembly GCA_007258455.2). NCBI lineage: Eukaryota > Viridiplantae > Streptophyta > Pinopsida > Cupressales > Cupressaceae > Sequoia > Sequoia sempervirens. The sequence continues at coordinate 25,076 of VDFB02278198.1, forward strand.
CCGTTTCCTCTTTCTTCGGCAAGAACTTAGGTTGCCAACCCATGTCTCTTCTCCAAGGATTCATTCCACAAATGGATCCACAGGCTGGCAGGATCAAGGCTTTGATACCACTGAAATATCCCAGACAATATTTCTGCAAAATTTCTGTTTTTTTTAATGCAAAATTGATGCCCTAACTTCTGATTTTAATTTCTGCTTAAACCTTAGTGCACTGATGTAATTTTTTGAGTTTTATAATGCATGAACAGCAATACATAATGCAACCAAAAGATAGAAAAACTTGTAGCAGATAACAGTAGCATTAAATCTCCAACATAGCATCATTAGATCCTTCAATATGAGTCAAGAAATGTCTGATATAAACCTTTAGTCTGCTGCTACAAAATATGAATGCAAATTACAAAGTAAAGTGGGCTTCAAACATGTGCCACAACATGAAGAAACCCCAATAATGCAGATGCAACTAACCCTAGTTGGGCGAAGCTACTCTAGCTACAAAAAATGCAACTTAATGATGAAGGAACAACTGAAATAACCCTACCAAGGCTGTGTTGGCTTGCTGGAATGATGTTAGGGCTTTGCCACCCTAAAAATCTGAATTAGAACCTCCAACTTGCACAACTTTCCCTTCAAATCAGAAATCTAAATGCTGATGCAGACATGAATTAGCAATTATCTCCATTGAAGTGCATAGGAACCTCCGTCATGAAGTTCACCCTTGAAGAAGCTAGGGTTTCATCCAACTTCTCCTTAATACAATAGGGTTTTCGTCCTACAACATATGCTGCTCAAAAGTGCAGACCAAAGTAGTAGAACAACTTTGAATATGATGTAAAATGCTCCACAAGATCTTGTATTTATACATGTTTCCCTCCTTTTCTATCTTGGCCGACCTAGGCAGAATTGCTCTTAATTTCTTATTTTTTTTCCTTCTCAAGGCTGACCCCTTAAGTCTCATAGGCACCCCACTAATTCTAGCCGACCAAGATTTAAATTTTATTCCCTTCAAGAGGGTCAACTCACTACTTGCTTCCTCCTTGGCCGACCTAGGAAAGGGGATTAAAAGAGGGGACATTACAAAAATTATTCTACGGGAGGGCCTTGAGTGGGCTCATGAGTCTGGTCAAATGACTTTCTTCTTGAAAATTGAAAAGTGAAAGGAGTTCTTTTAGAGCCTATTCCGTTATAAATATCTATTTGGCAAGGCTATTTTCTATTCTTGTTTCTTGTTAATATAGTAAGAGTGCATAGCCAAATCAAAAGAAATCTCATTCCTTGGCAGTAACAGATTATGTAATGTTCATTTATGATTTTGCTGATGATTAAGCTCTAATTTTGGAGCGGAGTCAACATTTTGTGAAGGTAATATTCTTTGTATAGACATTTTGATAAAAGACATTGTATTAGTAGTAATCGACAAAAAGGACGAGTTTTTTAATAGTTGAGTTGACTCTCCAAATTGGCATAATAAGAAATGGACGATTATTAAACCATAGGGGATGCCTTTTGTCTTTCAACAATGGCAAAGTCTAAAAACAAAATAAATTAGGTTTGGAGTAGCTTCAACCTATATCATGCTGGAAAGGTTACCTATGTTGGAATAATTCTATCAGCAGGAAACATCTACCATTCTTCATGTCTTTTTTTCTCCTAGGAAGTCATAAAATTTTGGAGCTTTCTGTAAGGTATATAGGTTGTTGCTAATGGGATCCTACTAGTGGTTTGAAATTTCTGCACTTTACCAAGGGACCAAGAGTGGTTGGATATCATTGGCATGAAGGCTTAAGAAGCTTACCTTGATGAAAAGTGGGAAGTAAGAGTGGTTGTTGGAGATACACCATATGATAGATTTTATTCCATCTGCAAATGCAGCCTGCTTGGCATGCTCAGGTTCCAAGTGGCCCATTTATGCTTTGTGACATTATTTGTAATGTGAAAGGATTTCATGCTTTTAGGTTTTGCACTTGCAGGTGGAGGTTGAGGCAGTTAGAATATATTAAGGGACTCAGATGGAGAAAGCAACATCAACAGAGAAGATGGCAAAAGCAGCTAAGTTGATGGGTAGGGTTCAAGCCAGTGTATACTTTGAAAAGATGATTGGGTATGTTGAAAGAATGGAGTTAGACTTGAATATTTAGACATCCCTTCCCCTATACGTTGAAGGACCTTTGGGGCAGTGATTGTGGGAGGAGTGGATGGCACAGGAAAATGTAGTTGATGAGAACACTAGTAACATGTGGAACTGACAGTTGTTTTCAGCAATAACCCCATAAAAAGGGGTCAAATACATCATTTTGTCATAATCTTTTTTTTAAATTGTAGCAAGTGGCCCTTTGCATCTTAAAAGTGGCAACAATTTCTTAGCAGTGGCCATTTCATATATTGAAACCAACCAGATGATGTGTAGAGATAAGAATGCTATCTTTGAGCCTTCTGGTTTAGTTAAGTTCATAGTTGTTCTAAATTTATGCTGGGAAGTATCAGGCAAAAGAAAGCATAAATTGAGAAGGAAAAGTAAAATTAATTAGAAAATTCTGTACAGATGATGATGATGACGATTGGATATGTTGATAGAATGGAGTTAGACCTGAATGTCTAGGCATCCCTTCTCCCACACATGGAAGGACCTTTGAGGCAATGATTGTGGGAGGAGAGGATGGCATAGGATAATACAGTTGATGAGAACTCTGGTAACATGTGGAACTGATGGCTGTTTTTAGCAATAATCCCATAAAAAGGGGCCAAACACATCTTTTTGTCATAAATAAAAATTTAAATTGAAGAAAGTGACCTGTCAATAAAAAATTAAATTGAAGAAAGTGACCTTTCTTCATCTTAAAAGTGGCAAGAATTTCTTAGAAAATGTAGTTGATGAGAACATCGGCAACATGTGGACCTGATGGCTGTTTTCATAAATAATCCCATAAAAAGGGGCCAAACACATGTTTTCGTCATAAATAAAAACTTAAGTTGTAGGGAGTCACTCATCTGCATCTTAACAGTGTCAACAATTTGTTAGCTAGTGGGCAGGTTACAATATGGAAACTAACCATTTGATGTGTAGAGATAAGAACATCACCTTTGAGCCTTTTGATGCAGTTAGGTTTATAGTTGTCCAAATTTAGGCTGGGAAGTCTGAGTCAAAAGAAAGCACAAATGGAGAAGGAAAAGTAGAATTAATTAGAAAACTTTATACAGATGATGGTTCAAATGCTAATTGCAATATAGGTCAACTAAAACTCAGAAAATAAAAACACATTACTTAGTGAAAAGAGAGATTCGCCTGAGGGAAGTGAGGAAGATGATGATTAATAGGAGGTGGAGGGAGTGGGAATATATTAATGGATTAAGATGGAGAAAGCAATGTCAACAAAAGATGTCAAAAGCAGTTAAGTTGATAGGTAGCATTCAAGCCAAAGCCTACTTTGTAAAGATGACTGGAAATGTTGATAGAAAGAATTTATATCTGCATCCTTTCCTTCATACAGACAAAGACATTTGGGATGAAGTGATAGTGTGAGGAGTGAGGCTGTTGCAGGAAAATGCAGTTGATTGATAGGGTTTTAGCCAAAACCTACTTTGGAAGATGACCGGAAATGTTGATAGAATAAATTTAGAACTGCATCCCTTCCTAATGTCCCATTTTAATTCCTGAAGATCAGAACCCAAAATCACAGCACTAACATATATTAATAACCTTTCCTGTGAGAACTGACCAGTTAAAACCCATCAGCAATGAAATAAGGTGGCCGACCAAGGATAAAACAATATAATGCCAATAATTGATATTAGGGCAGGGCTGACTCAAAACAATTTAAAGCAGTGAACTCATAAATAAAAATATCATATTGCAGCAACAATTTAAAGGAGTAGTATGTAATGTCCCTTTTTGGGAATGCCCTAAATCTTGTCCTAGAATCACAAACTTAATGTAGTTAGGGCTATAACTTACCACTTAAATGCTTCAAACAAGATAAATCTTGGTTTAGGTCCTGCAATCATGTTAGGCATAGATGGAAAACCCGCAGAGAACTCGGCGAGTTTTTAAAAACTCGCGAGTTTTTTTCAAAAACGAGTTTTTACAAGTTTAACTCGCCAAGTTAAAATTCCGAGTTTTTTCGAGTTTTTGGTAAAAACTCGCGAGTTTTTATGGCGAGTACTCGCCAAAAACTCGCGAGTCCAAGCCAAAAACTCGCCTGCGCAGGGATAAAGCAAAAAAACGTCTTTTGTCTTCTTCATTTCATTTCAAAATCAATTGATACTTTGTGTGAGGAGCTGAAAACCCCCCCCAAGCAAGGAGATATCATTTCCAACGATTTTCCATCGAGGAGAGAAGATTCAAACGCCATTTTGTGTGGATTTTGAAGAGAAATTCGATTCAAAGGTAGGGTTTCTATTTTTGTTTTTTGTTTTTGATTAATCATTTTCTTTCATTGTTCTTGCAAAATACTCATTCCAAATTGAAAAAAAGACATGATAGAGCACAAAGAAACAATTTTTTTGCATTTAGAATCCAAAAAACAAAATTCATCACAATCTTTTGTTGATTTTTGCTGATTTTTTTCATTTTTTTCACTATTTTTTGAAATTTTCAGACCTAGGTTCATTTTTTGTGTAGAATGATAAGATTAGTTAATAATGTTAATTGATAATTCATTTAAGCACATTTGTATCAATTTAAATGGAATTTAGCTTTAGATTTTTTAAGTTTTAATGATTTTAGGTTGTTTTTAAATTTTTTTTATATTAAAAAACTAATATGTTGTGCTTATTTTTTGAATGTGTAGATTGATCATTGATCAGTGAATACACATTACACACTATAATGGCTTCTGGCTCTCGTTCAGGCTCAGCATCAGGTTCCGCCCCCACCCCATCAACTTCCACCCCTCACACAACATCATCATGGGTTCCAGGCACACGTCCTGCAGGGGCTAGAGACCCTACATGGAAATATGGTGTCAGAGGGCCAGTGCCTGGAACAGTTGTTTGTGGTGAATGCAAAAAAACATATCATGGAGGCATAAATCGCCTCAAATACCATCTAGCAGGCATTCCTCAGCGTGATGCCAAGGTTTGTGAGAAGCCCAAAGAAGAGATTAGAAGAGAGATGCTTGCCCTACTTTCACTTGCTGAGGAAAAAAAATGCAAAAGGAGAGGGCTAAAAAAGCCATAGCAGCAGCCATAGCCAGTGGACATGTGCATGCCCATGGGACTCAGGAGCACGAGGCTGAGCACATGGAGATAGAGTCAAATGAGGATGCAGAGCCAGATATTGTTGGCATTGTGGGCTCTCTTCGTGGTCCACGGATTCGCACTCATGGCACAACCACCACAGCCACAGCCACCGCATCCTCTAGGCCCCCTTTGTCCTCTAGTTCGACTAGAGTGCCAATGCCACCACCACCTTCATCTTCACGCAACCCACAGAGTTTTTTTGTGCCAAGAAACACACCAGGAGCACAGATATCATTGGAGGCTACAGGGTGGAACAAGGAGGTGCATGAACATGCTACCATGGCATGTGCTGATTTTTGGTATTTCAATAACATACCATTCAATGTAGCGAATAGTCCCTATTGGCACAATATGGTCACTTCATTGACAGTTGCGGGAAAAGGCTTCAAGCCACCTTCTCGCAAAGATTTGAGTGGGAAGTAAGTGACAAATCAACTTAAATTTTATGTTCTTTCATTTAAAATTTAAATTAATTTATTATTTATGTTGAATTCAAGCTATTTTTTGTTTATAACTTACAATTTTGTACTTATTTAATTATTTTACTTTGTACTTGTAGGTTGCTCACAAATGCAACCGAAAGGGCAATGCATGTGGTGGAAGAGCAAAAAAATAAATGGAAAAAATTTGGCTGCTCAATTCTTTCTGATGGGTGGACGGATGGGAGAAACCGCACCATCCTTAATTTTTTGGTTGCTTCCAAAGGTGAATTTGTGTTTTGGAAGTCGGTGGATGCTTCCAACAAGATAAAAACTGCAGATACATTGTGTACGTTGTTGGAAGAAGTTGTGATGGAGGTGGGGATTGCTAATGTGGTGCAAGTCATCACAGATAATGCAGCAGCGTATGTGGCAGCTGGAAGGATGCTTGAGAGTAGACATCCATCACTCTTTTGGTCACCTTGTGCGGCTCATTGCCTTGACCTTCTTTTGGAGGACATAGGCAAACTTGTTTGGGTGGCACCGATTGTAGATGATGCAAGGAGCATCACAAAATATATCTACAATCACCCTTGGGTTCTTAGTTTGATGAGAGAGCATACGCAAGGGAAGGAGTTGGTGAGATCGGGTGCCACAAGGTTTGCAACAATTTTCCTAACGTTGCAAAGCATTTTGGATTCTTTGGGCTCTCTAAGACAAATGTTTGTGAGTCAAGCATGGAATGACTCTTCATATTCAAAGAAGGCCGAAGGAGATAGAATTTCTGCAATAGTCTTCGACCCCTTGTTTGCACAAAAAGCTACAGAGATCGTGAAGGTAACTTCCAAACTTTGATTTTAATTTTAATCTCAAGTTCAATATAAATATATGTTTTTTAATTTAACTTTAAGCCTTTCATTATAAATTTCTAACTTTGATCTTTTTGTATTTTTAATCTAGGTGTCGGAGCCCTTGGTTAGAGTCCTCCGCTTGGTAGATGGGGATGAAAACCCAATGGGATACATTTATGAGGCCATGGAGAGGGCCAAGGAGGCCATCAAAAGTTATTACAAGGGGGACAGCCTCAAATTTGATCCCATATGGGAGATTGTTGATAAGGGGTGGAACAATCAACTCCACCAACCCATCCATGCAGCAGGGTACTTCCTCAACCCTTCTTTTCTCTTCTCAGAGAGCTTCTCTGATCCTAATGGAGAGGTTATGGAGGGGCTCACAACATGCATTCAGAGGATGGAACCTGAGGTTGCAGTGAGAGACCTCATCGTCAAGGAGATGGATATATATAGGGAGGCAACTGGTAATCTCTTTTCTTCAGAGTTGGCTGTTAGAGGAAGAACCACTCTGCCACCAGGTATAAAATTCAGAGTCTTTAAATTTTAAGTTTATTTCACATGCATCTTAGAATTTGATAAAATGTGTTTTGACTTTTGACTTTTGAGTCTTTGACTTTGTTTTCTAACTCTTCAATTTTCTTTTTGTTTTTTGCAGATGTTTGGTGGAAAAATTGGGGTGGAAAAACCCCAAATCTACAAAAAATTGCCCTTCGCATTCTATGTCAGCCTTGTAGTGCATCCAATTGTGAGCGCAATTGGAGCTTGTTTGAGTCCATTCACACGAAAAAGAGGAACAAGTTAACACAAAAGCGCCTCAATGACTTGGTCTTTGTGCAATACAACCTTCGGTTGCGCATAAAGAGAGTTGAAGAAAAATCACAGGATCCTATTGACTTAGATGAGATAGATCCTTATAGTGATTGGACAGGGCGAGAGGAGCAGCCTCCATTGTTTAGTGCAGATGAAATCCTTGACTTTGAGAGAGAGGCAATGGAGGATGTGGGTGCATCAGGAGTTGGAGATGTAGGGTTGGATGAGATCCAGCCAGAGCCAGAGCCAGAGCCAGAGCCAGCAGCAGTAGCACCGCAGCCACCACCACTAGCACCACGCACACGTGGCAGGGCTAGAGGACCCACCTCTTCTTCCCTAGCTGTTGCTAGACTAGGGAAGAGGAAAGCCTAGCATGTTGTATTTAGTTGTTGTTTAGAACTTTAGTATTTGCTTCTAGTTCTAGTTTTACTGTTTTCATGTATCAGACTTTCAGGCTTTTAGCCATCCGGATTCCGCATGAGAATGCGATTTTGTAATTAATTTACATTAAAGTCAATCAAAATTAATAGAAAACACTTTTGTACTCATTTATGGATTCATTGGATTCATCTTGTCATTGAATTTTGCAAAAAAAATGTGTTTTTAATGAAAATTAAGCAATTTTTTCATTTCCCGAGTTTTTTTGCCAAGTTTTTTTCGAGTTTTTGGCGAGTTTTTAAAAACTCTCCAATTTTTCCCTTGGCGAGTTTTTCCTTAGGGTGAGTTTTCCAACTATGATGTTAGGTAATATTGGAGATATTTTCATATGATCAAAACATAATAAATGCCTTATCTATTTAAAATACATAACTATTCCAAGACTATCTAGACTACCAATATCCATAATGCATAGTGGAAGTTTAATTCACAATAGGGCCTGGATGAGAAGTAGGATAAGTCTGCCTGAAGCTATCCATCTAAGCCCAAGAGCACAAGCGTCCGACTAAGACAACCCACCCCTTGGCCCCAAGCAGCAGGAACGTTTGACCAAGACAATTGCACCCTTGGAGCGGCGTGCCTAGTCGTTACACTCGTATCTGCTTTTCCTATCCATGCTGTCTCATCCATCCTCCCTATGATTGAGACTCCTTGGATCTGTCCTAACAATCAATCATAGTTTGGCTTGATAGGGGAATCTTGACAGGGGTGCTCGGAAACTACTCAACCCATCTAAGCCCAAGAGCACGAGCGTTCGACCAAGACAACCCACCCCTTGGCTCCAAGTGGCAGGAACGTCCGACCAAGACAATTCCACCCTTAGAGTGGCGTGCTTAGCATGGGAGGCCCGTAAACAGCATCCTCCTAACTTGCTCCCTTCAACCTTACATTTGATTGATCATAAATACATATATATAATTTATTCATTTGCATAAAAGAATCATAATTACTTATAAGGCTCAATAATTGCTGCAAGCATCATTAATAGACAATCATAAATAATATATATATATATTATATAAATATAAATCATTATTCCTAATTGAATCCAATTTACAATAATTACTTTGCATGTATATATCTCTTAAATAATATACACATATATATATGTATTATTATGTATATATTGTATTTGTCAATCATCTATGATATATTTATGTATTATATATATATATATATATATATATATATATATATATATATAAGTATATTTATCAATTATTAACTGTCATTTAAATTCTTAAGATATTTATCCATCATCTAAATTTATTATATATTTAACAAATATCATTTTCTAAATATATTAAGGTATTTATCACTGCTGATTTAAGATTATGAAATTACTTACCTCCTAATACTTACCCTTACTTGGTTCGATCTGCTGAAGCTCCTCCCGATTATCTCAACCACCGATCTGCAAAACTTCCTTTAATTCTAGCCAGTGGTGCCTTTTCTCTTTTTTCCACCCGATGATTTCAGATTAATATTCTAACTGAGATATATTGTTTTTTTTTCTGATTATAATGTTTTTTCCTCCTTTCCACGATGCCTCCTTGGAAGTTCTTGCACATCCTTTAAATATCCATGATTTGCTGATGGGACGTGTCTTTTAGTAGTTGCTGTTCTTAAAGTGAATCGCTGCATTGTTTGGTTTAATCATAGTTGGAAAACTCGGACTCGCCACGGACTCGGCAGCCCAAAAATATGACTCGGACTCGGGACTCGGCACGGACTCGGGAGAAGACTCGGCAAAAAAAAAACCGTAGTTTTACAAAAAAACAAGAACAAATTAATGCATTTAGAGAACATAAGAGCCTAATTTGATTATCAAACACTTATAATTCAAAGATTACACATGTCATATGATCATCAAACACTCAATAATTGAAATTTCATCATTCATAGTCATCAAATACTCCTAGTTTCAATGTAGAACAGCATCATAAATTTATAAATGTTTACATATAATCATGTCAAAAAGAGGAAAACATTAACAACCACATGTAATCTACATCTTCTTTTTTCCCCTCCCAATGGTACTCAATTTTGGAGGCCTAGAACTAGAAGGTGCCCGTGCTATAGTATCCAAACGAGGACTAGGAGATCGAGAAGGGGAAATATGATATTCGAATGTGTCTTCATCGTCCTCCATGGCATCCAATCTTGTTGCTTCTTCTGCTGCTGCTCTCTCTAGTTCAACAAGATCCTCATCAGTAAGGAAGAGATCAGCCTCATCATTTTGTTCATCAATAGTCCATTCACCATATGGATCAATGTCATCCAAGTCGATGGACTCGTGTGAAACACCCTCCACCTTTCTAGTTCGAAGGCGAAGGTTGTACCAAACAAAAACTAAATCATTTAGGCGCTGCTGAGTCAACCTATTCCTCTTCTTTGTGTGAATGTTCTCAAATAAACTCCAATTCCGTTCACACCCAGAAGCACTGCATGGCTGTGACAAGACACGTATGGGTAGCTTTTGAAGATTTGGTGTGCTAGCACCATAGTTCTCCCACCATAGATCTACAAAAACATGTTTAAAAAATATAAGTATTAAGAACTAAGAATAAAGTAAACAATCTATATGTAAGAATCAAGTTTCTAATTTCATTTTTTACCTGGTTGTTGTTTTCCTCTCCTTTCAATTGCTTGTTGGGAGGAAAAGAGTCTCCCCTCTGCACCTTTGTAGACCTTGAATAGATAAAAGAGAAAGTAAATCAAATATAGAAAATTCATAGATAGTCAAGGCTCAACATTGCAAATTCATAAATAAGATGTAACAAATCTCACCTCCAAGTCATCAAACACTTTATCTCTCAGCTCAGGATCAGGCACCATCCTATCAATGCATATGACAAGACCTTCCATGACCTCCTCATCCGCCTTAAATGTGTCCGAGAAGTAGAACTTTGGATTCAAGAAGTAGGCAAAGGCATGGATCGGCTGGTGGAGTTGGTGTGTCCATCTCCGATCAATGATGCGCCATATGCTTTCATATTTCTTTTTGTTTCCGCCATAGTAACGTGATATGGCCTCTTTGGCCCTATCCATGGCCTCATAGATGAACCCCATTGGCATGCCATCTCCATCCACCATACGAAGAACCCTCACCAAAGGTTTTGTCACCTAAAAAAATGAAAACAAATGTTAAATCATAACAAAATTAACCCCTCAAAAAAAAAAACAGCAAATAGATTATCATGTATAATTTATTTTTGTGTGATTGCTACTTACCCCCATCAACTCCTCTCCATTTTTTTTTTTTTTTTCATCAAAAACTATGGCAACAATCCTCTCCCCTTCAGGTCTATTGGAAAATGAGGACTCCTTCCAAGCATCAGACACGAACATTTGTTTGAGATGACCAATGGCACCAAGAATGCTTTGCAATGTGAGGAAGTAGCTAGCAAATCGTGTCACTCCAGGTCGCACAAGGTCCTTGCCATTTGTAAATTTCCTCATCAAAGAAAGCACCCAAGTATGGTTGTAGACAAATTTTGTAACACTTTTTGCATCTTCAACCACACTTTTGACCCATGAAATCTTCCCAATGTCCTCTAGCAATAGGTCTAAGCAATGTGCAACACATGGAGACCATGCAATTGTGGGATACCTCTCCATAAGTAGTCTACCTGCAGCTACATATGCAGCTGTGTTGTCCGTGATGATTTGGACAACATTATCAACTCCAACCTCCTGGACCACCCCATCTAATAGATTGCATAAAGTCTCAGCATTTTTAACTTCATGGGAGGCATCTATTGATTTTAGAAACACCAATCCACCATTAGAGGCTACTAAAAAGTTAAGGAGAGTTCTATTTCGTCCATCTGTCCACCCATCAGATAAAATGCTGCAACCTTTTCTTCGCCAAAATTTTTTTTGCTCATTAACCACAAGCCGTGTATTCTTTACGGCTTCCTCTAGCAATGGCCCACTCAAATCTTTAGATGATGGGGTCTTAAACCCCTTTCCTGCAACTGTAAGGGCGTTCACCAAACTTTCCCAATATGGGCTGTTTGCAACATTGAAAGGTAGATTATTGTAGTACCAAAAATTTGCAGCAGCCATCCTAGCTTCTTGATGCTTTTCTTTATTCCAACTAGTACCTTCAAGTGAAGGTTGTGCTCCTGGAACATTACGTGGAATAAAATAATTTGGTCCTGATGAAGGACCCTGACTAGCAGTAGAAAAGGAACCATTAGGACTCTAACCAAAAGATGAATGCGGAGCACGGAAGCTTGGACTTGCAACACCATGGGGCATAGAGGGTGTAGATTGGGATTGAGATCCACTCATCGCTGCTATTAGGGCATCCTTTGTTTTTTGTCTTTCCTCTTTCTTAAGCTCATATTCAGCAAGAAGAGCCTTCATCTCTTTAATAATCTCAGGAGTAGTATTCTTGCATCCCTCCACATTTTGCCCAGGCATTCTAGCAAGGTGGTATTTTAATCTGTTTATTCCTCCTGTCATCCATTTGTTGCATTCATGACATGTCAATTCACCTTTTTTATTTCCTGGAATTCCATACTTCCATGCAGGGTCTTTTTTTACTCCCTTTGGATTTGAAGACGACATTGCTGTTTCAAGCTCAAAATGGAAAAAAAAATCAGCTAGGGTTTGCTAAAAAATCAACAATTAAATGTGATTCAAAATTTCAAAGTTTCAAACATTTGCAAAAGAAAAAAAATGCAAAACCAAGCTAGAAAGTAGAAACAATAAGAATTAGGCTACTAAGGAAAATAGAAAAAAATTTGGCAGCATTTCCCCTTATTTTTCTTGATTTTTTAAATTTTGAATGCAAAAAAATTGAAGAAAACAAACAAAAAGAAGTGTTAGATCACTTACCTTGCTCTATTTTGACCTTTTTGGTTCGTTCTCCTTTCTTCTATCAACCCCAAAGCAATTTGCAGACCTGGTTTTCACAAGTGAGTCAAAAAATGAAAAAAAAAGCCAAAAAAAACATGGGTTTTAACCCGTTTTTTGACTCAGTCGCGCAGGAGAGTCCTGGGTCGGGACTCCCGAGTCCGACCTCAGGACTCGCCTGGACTCGACTCTCGAGTCCGTGGCGAGTCGACTCGGCCAGGGTCGGGACTCCCGAGTCCGTGGCGAGTCCGCCGAGTCCGCAATCTATGGGTTTAATAATGATTACTTCCCCCACTTAATCATGGCTTTTGGTATAATGCTGCCTTTTAATGGTAAATAATATATCTTAGGAATGAATGCTTAGTTAATTTCAGATTTATTATTTTTTATTATTATGATGTTTACAAATATTAATTGTTTCATTATGACAGTTGTATCATAATTATATTCTTGTGAATATTATTTTTATTATTATGATATTTATAATTAGTTATTTCATACTATGATATTTGTATTATAATTATAATGTTATCTATGATGATTATAATTATAATATTTAAATTATGATTACTCATATTTATATTTTAATATTTATTTGATTTTGTTATTTGTATTTTAATATTTTATATTTGGTGTTGCAATTTCGGGGGACATGACATAATATAAACATATGCATTCTTCCAAGTGAAAGGCTGCCAATGTTTAAAAGGGAATTTAAATGCAAGGTCAGCACCTTCTATCAAGCGCTTATGTTAAGGAATGTTAGTTTACAAAAGTTGCCTCCCTTTGTGATATGATAGTTCATGAGGAGTCATCTCCATTCAGGCATACGATGGGAATATATATATATGGAAAGCCACATCATTTGCAAAGGGGGATCATGGAATGGAAAATAAAAGGAGATAGCTGGAATATATTTCTGCATATTGGAACAGATGGAAGCAATCAAGAATAAAGTCTCCATTTAGATAAGTAGCAGTAAATGATATAATTAGGGATTAGCATGCATTGGAATACATAGGCATTTAATATATATATTATACGATTGTGCAATAATGATGCTTGCAGCAATTGTTGAGCCTTATAAGTTGTTATGTTTCTTTAATCTGAATAGGAATGAAATATCCTTATGCTCTTGATTTGCACTAATAACCTCTGAAATTGAGAACAGATTGGTGAAAAGAGGGATCAGACCAGCGATCGCACGGAACCCGTCCAGTTCGCCACAACAAGTTTGTTGTCTCTGATTTTTGACTTGTTAAAAATTGGGATAACCAAAATTTTGATAAAATTTGGAGATTTTCTCTTCTAGGGAACGTATTTCGAGATGCAAAGATCAGCAAATCTCAATTTTTAAGTCTATAGTCCTTTGGGTTACCCCTTTTTACACATTCTCGTCCATTTTCGTGAGATTCTGAGTCATTTTTAGTGTATTTTTGGTTAATTTCGGGTTTTTCTGACATCACTGCAAGTAGGAGTTTTTGAACTTCATTGCAAGTTACTTTTAATTTTTCTTTTTAATGTCTTTAATAGGAATTTTTTGAAGCACTTGCAATTATAGGAACTTTTTAAGTTCATTACAAGTTACTTTTCATAAAGTGATTGTAATAGCTTTTAAAAGTTCCAATTTTCCTTATGTTGACTTGTAAAGACTTCAAAAAACTCCGATTTTCTTTAAGTCACTGTGGTTTTAAAAGCCCGATTTTATTTAAATTGACTTGCAATCACTTATGAAAACCCCGATTTTCTTTATTTTTCTTGCAATATCATGTGAAAAGCCCGATTTAACTTTAAATGTATATGCAAAGTGGTTTTAAAAGCTCGATTTTATAAAATTGCTTGCATTTAGATGAAAAAGACCCGAATTCATGTTGAATAACTTGCAAAGGGCATGTAAAAGTCCGACGCCATTCTTGATTGAAGCTGTTCGAATTCCATTTCGCCTCTCTTCCTTTTTTCATGGAGATCTCATAAATTCGCATGCTTGAAGATCGGGCTTTCACCTATAAATATCCAAGTCTTTTTCATTTTCTGAGTTTGCAATCACGCCTAGGGTTTCTTCTTCTTCTTTGTCTGCAATTTTTGCTACAGGTATGTCTTCTTTTCTTTCTTAGATTCTTGTATATTATTTTGATGCCTTTATTTAAAACGTTTTTACAAAAACGTGTTTCTTTCACTCGCCTACATCTTTCATTTTAACGCGTTTCTCTTAACTGCCTTCATACGTTTTATTTTATACACAAATCGTTATTTTCTTTTCAAATGCATTCATTCCGTACATTTTCTGTTCACTTAAATGCGTTTTTCTTTTGAAACGACTTTCTCTTTCATGTCATATGCCCTCCATTTTGTATACGCCTTCATTCAATAACATATGCTTTTATTTGAAAACGCGTTTTCCTCTTTACATATCACGTTCCGTTGCATTTCATTCGCCATTGCCTCCACTTTAGTAATCATTTGTATATATGTGTTTGTCATTGCTGGCTTTTGAATAACGCGTTTTCATTCCAAAATGACATTCATTAAACATGCCTTCATTGAAAGTACGTTTTCATTTATCCCATTTTCACCTCCATTCTGAAATACGCCTTTCATTGTATTTTTATTCATTCATTCCATACGCCTTCTATCTTAGATATGTCCTCATTCATGAACATAGCTTTTACACAAAAACGTGTTTCTTCTCCATTACCTTCATTCCATATGTTTCAGCTGAGAAATATGTGAAAACGTCTTACTCTTTGAACATTTATTCTCCATCGTCTTCCATTTGCTCATCTCATTCACGTTCCATTTTTGACCTACATCTCCTTCCATTCCATATTCATTTGGCCTTCCATTTCATAATCTTAATTCCATTATCATTTTCTGAAAATTGAAAAAGATATTCAAATGATGCTTTTAGAAGCAAATCGGGTTTTTGTTCACCCATTGCGAGTTGGAAATTCAATAAAGAATGCAAGTTAAAAAGCTTCTACTTTTACTTGCATAAACCTTTCAAAATTCCGAAATGCTCTTTTACTTGCAATGTTTTTTCAAAACCCCGAAATCCACTATTCATTTGCAGCCGGCCTCCAAAATCCCGAAATGCCTTTAAAGTACCTGAAAATCGGACTTTTTGCTCTTGACTGCAAATACAATTTAAAAGTTTTGACTACCTCAAATGATCCTCTACACACATCTGTCAGCCTATGAGGATCAGAGTGATAGGTTAACCTCAAATCCAGCTGTGCTGACTAGGAAGGGGACATTACAGTCCGCCCTCCCTGAAATTGCTGATGCCAGGCGTCTCAACTTCCGGATCTTACGTAAAGATATATAGGACTCGTGGCGGCTCATGGCAGGAAATCTCTCACTTGGTAGATGTTTCCCTTTGATCCTGCAGCCTCTAAAGGTGTCTCCTCCTCTGTGTCAAGGATGGCACAGGGTACTAGTATCAGAACACTTCATCATCAAAGGGGTGGTGCAGAAGCTGATATCACATGCTGACAATGCCTTCTTGGTGGCGTGGCTACGGTAGCTTAACGCTGCCTGGCACGTGAGTCCGGCTGCATATGCAACCTGGCCCACTCATCTAATAACAGGTTGAACCATAGTAGCGGGGGACTGCAACTTCTCTGCTTTTGCATCCTCCCTTGAGGTAGGCCCGTGTGCTGACACCCAACATAGAATGCCCATATCACCACGAGAGCGCTCAACCCTCTTCAATGGGCATATGCTGGCGATTACATTGCCCGGCCGGATATTGTCTCGAGACACCAAAGATATGCTGTGACTTACATCACCATCTGCCGCGCACTCGGCCTCGCACCATCGTAATATCAAATCCAAAGGTTGAAACGCAGTACTTACGTTACAATGCCATGAAGGGGAAGGTAAATACGTATCGTCCTTGTGGTGAATTAGAGTTATAAACAATATAGGTGCCACCTCACCCAAGCTCTACTGCTGTCGGGCTATGTAATTCGCGTAGTAACCTTCCACCCACTTATTGACCAGGACATTGCATGCGGTTGGTAGGCGGTACTTCGGTGTCAGTTGGTTACCTGAGCACAGATAAAGCTCGCGAGTTGCACTCATGAACCCATTTGTCTCTATTAATTTGTAGTGAGGCAGCATGGCAGACCACTCTCGAAGAAGAGGCTGCACTGTCTCCGGTGCGTGAATGTAGTGGTGATCAGAAAGAAGTGCGCATATTTAGTCAGCCGATCGACAACTACATAAATGCAATCTTTACCTTGGGCTTTCGGCAAACCCGTGATAAAGTCCATAGATAAACACTCCCACTTCCTGTCAGGTATCGGAGGTGGAAAGGAAGCAATCAATAGGATATGTGTGTTCTGCTTGTTGGCGGCAAATAGAACACTTTCATGGAACATGAAGAACAGTAGTCTTTGGCGCTCCGGTAAGCAGGTTCAGAGCCAGTGCATGTCTTGAAGTAACGGGGATGGCCGCCGCCAGGAAGATCATGAAAGGCTCACCGGAAGCGTATCCCTCTTCAGGAGCAAGGCCGGGGAAAATCCATGCCTGTAAATGATCAAGTCATCCCTGGCGGTGCCTATGCTCTTTTCATTACATCAACAATGCTAGAAGCCCGGGTTCTTAGCATACTGATATGATCACATTGCCTCAATCGCCCGGAGATGCATTGCCATAAAATTCAGTGCGAGACAAGGTTAATGCGGCCGACAACGATACGCTTTCCCTTAATGAAGGTGATATCAAAGTCCATATGATTGCGGTTCGGCGACCCATTTTTTCTTGTCTCTCATTTTAAGTGCAACATCCGAGGAGTGTTTTGAGCTGTTTGGCAGTCTTATGCGCTGCTTGAACCTACGCCTACCAAATTTTGCTTTGAACTTAGCCAAAGCATGCATAGTGAAACCATGTCATAAAATGCTTGTAAAACCTCCGGGACCCTAAGCTTCCTGCTCTCAAAAGCAATAGGGTGCCTCTCCTACATCAAAACAGCACCAATGCCCTCACCTGAAGCATCGCAAAACAAATCAAAGGACTTCGTAAAGTCAGGCAATGCTAGCACTGGACACGAAGTCATGATCACCTTAAACCTGTTAAAACACTCCTGAGCCTGTGGTGACCAAGTAAAAGCTCCTTTCTTTGTCAAATCAGTAAGGGGTGCGGCGTGACGTGAGAACCCACTAACAAATCTCCTATAAAAAGCACACAACTCAATGAAACCTCTGAGCTGCGTAAGGTTCTCAGGTACTGGCCACTCAACTATAGATCGGACCTTCTCAGGGTCCATACTAACTCCCTTGGCACAGATGATGTGCCCCAGATACAACAACTCAGCCATGCCTAGCTCGCACTTGGACTCCTTGGCATAAAAGGACTCCTCAGCCAAGATACCCAAAACTGCATCCAAGTGAGCTAAATGCTCTTCCCATGACCTACTGTACACCAGGATGTCATCGAAGAAAACCAACACGAATCTCCGCAGCTAAGAACTGAAGACCCTGTTCATTGTGGATTGAAAGGTAGCAGGTGCATTAGTTAAACCAAAAGGCATAACCAAGAACTCGAAGTGACCGCAATGGCATCTGAAAGCGGTTTTCTCTATGTCCTGTTCCCTCATCTGAATTTGATGGTACCCAGATCTCAAGTCAATCTTCGTAAAGAAGATAGCACCGTGCAACTCATCAATCAACTCATCGATGTGGGGTATCGGGTACCTGTTTTTGATTGTTTTCTTATTAAGTTGGCGGTAATCTATACACATCCGAAGTGATCCATCCTTTTTCTTCACCAATACGACCGATGAAGTAAAAGGTGACTTGCTAGGTCTGATATGCCCCATAGCCAACAACTCGTTGATTGTCTTCTCTATCTCGTCCTTGAGTCGTTTCGGATGCCTGTAGGGTGTAATCATAATGGGCTTTGCGCCCTCCTCCAACTCTATAATGTGCTCCGTACCTCTATTTGGAGGTCTGCCAGGTGGAATGTCGCTAAACACTTTGGAGTGTTTAGTCCTCAATATCTGAATATCTGGATGGTACTCAACCTTCTGCTGCTCCTGCTGTGCTGGCAATAACATACACTCTGCAACCCAATCAACCATATCATGACGAATGAGTCTCTCCATCCGCCTGCATGAAACCATCCTCAGATTACTGTCTCTGATGGCCTTGATGACATGAGGTTTCCCATTTGCCTTGAACTTCATCTCCATGTCTCGTAGATTGAGTGTGAACTCACCCAAATCGTGAAGCCATGCCATCCCTAACACCACATCAGTATCTCCCATATTAACAACATAGAACTCAGTCTTGAACTCATAGTTGTTCAGCCGCATCGGAAGATCAGTTATCTTTCTGTCACATTTGAGGGTGTACCCATCAGCCACCTTGACTCAAATACCCTCAAACTCTTCTGTCTGTATACCTCGTCTCTCTACCAACTGTGCATCTATGAAATTATGAGTAGCACCAGTGTCGAGTAGAGTGATCACCTTCTGACCTGCTAGGAGCCCATGAAGTCTAAAAGATCCATCTCTCTGAAGACTAGTCAAATGTGCCTCCTGTAGCTTCCTTCCTCCTTCGTTTTCACCGTCATTTTCAGACCTTTCATCATTTGAATGCTCGGAATCAGCTTGCTGGTCTGACAGATCAGATTGCTCTTCTCCCTCATAAAACCACTCCATCTGGTTATTTCTCACCTTGGGACGAAGAGGGCATACATGTTTCTCATCATAGGGTGCCTTGCACCAAAAACATAATTTTTTTTTTCGTAAATCATTCAACGTTTCCCTGTCAAATGTTGGTGCATTTTGTCTCCTAGGATCAGGTGGATCCCTCTTTTTGTCGAATGGCTTATTCCTATCAAATGACCTATTAGGCCTCGTGTAGGGTGTCGAGACAGAACTGAACTTACTGTGAGGTGCTGCAAGCTCCATGTTACGTGCCTTCCTCATGGCCTCCTGAAGAGTAGGAGGATCAAATGCCTTGACCCAACCTCTCATAGGTTCCATCAAACCCTTGACGAAGAGAATAACAAGTCTCCTCTCTGAAATGCCCGTCACCATGACTGCAACCCTCTGAAACTCACCGACATAAGCATCCAAACTACCTGTCTGTCTGAGCTGAGCTAGCTCCCTGAAGTAGAGTTCTGGATCCTTCTTGTCGAAATGCTCTATGAGCCTGCTAGTGAACTCCTGGTAAGTAGTGACTGCATGATGGCCAAGTGTGTACATGCCATGATGCCACCAATCATGCGCCAACCCATCAAGATGCAAAGTAGCAAACTTAATGGCCTCGTCCTCCTGCATAGGTCTCAATGATAGGTAATTGTCCAGCACTTCTGACCCAGACTGAATTCTCCTTCCAGACTCACATATTACGGTCCCATCAAAGAGTAAGGCAAGGGTGGTTGCTTCTGGTGCATCTTGTAAGAATCTCTACGTTCTTGTGGTACGTAAAATTTGGTGATCTTGAGGAGCTCTGCTTGGTCAAATCGCCTTCCCCTCTGGGTTTATGCACATCCATAAACTCATGAAAGGAATAGCGCCTATAGGAGTCTCGAGGGTGCTAATGATAAATACTTTCACCATGGAATCTAAGTGCATGCCTTTCTTGACATGCCATTGTGTGGCTGAAGCCCTTGATGATGACACTATACGCCTCGTTGCAGGGTGGGAGATCTCCCCTAGATATATGAATGTGGGTTGTTGGGGCCCTACGCTCATGATAATGGAATGGGTGATGACTATCGTGGTGCTGATGCCAAAGGCTGGTCCACGCCTACAGTCCTGCTCGACTGTCCGATCTGGATATAGTGTGGCTGGGATGGAGTATACTGTCTCATAGTGCCCATCAACTGGGACATCATGTCCATCATATTATCGTGCCTGCGTCTGAACTCCTCATCAGTAATATCACCCTCTGCATGTGCTTTCCCTGAATCCCTAAGTGTCTCTGTAGGGATCTCACGGTCTGCCATCAGTGTTGTGACACTGTTCTCACTGCTGTTGGAGCTAGATCTGTGAATACCCAATACTCCTGATACTGTCTCACCTTCAGGAATAGGTGGACCTGTCCAATCCTCAACTTTGCCTGTTCCTATACCCTTAGTATAGTGAATGATGTCTCTACTCATGAAAAAACATCCAAAAAGCATTCTGTTTACTGAAAAAGCAACTGAAAAAGCACAGGATGGCAGGAAAATTGTGCTTTGATACCACTGTAAGAGACCAGGTGTCTCTCAACCCAACCACTAACGAAAAATATAAGGTTTTTGTTTGTTTTCGATATTTTATGATTTTTTGATGGTTTTTGCAGCAATAAGGTAATTGTGATTTTGAGAAATAAATACAAATAAATTCATAAATAAATAACAATGCATCAAATAACTCCTAGAGCAATGGCAGATGATTTTATTATCATTATTGAACAACTACAATGCTATTCTGGTAATAGAAGAAGTAATGAATGATATTTTATTGAAGAACTTGATTATTGCTTGCAGCCGCCTAACAAAATGAAAGAAATGTACGGCCCAGCTAGTTATTAACTTCTCCTCACAAATAAAGGCTGAAATCGGATCTCCTTGCCTGTGCGTCCAAGATGATGAAGACTGGAGGCTGAAATGATAGGCGTTTGGGTTGCCAGAAGAAAGACGTCCTTACAACAGCAAGTACGACCTGTCAACAGCATTAAATACAACCGTACCTTTTCTTGGAAAATGTGCCAAATGCCAATCACTGATAATCTCTACATGGCGATTCTTCCTGATGGGCAATATAACCAAATATTGAATGGAAAAACTTCACTGTAAGCTCTGTATGACTTCTGGATAAAGCCACGCTGATGGACAATCTTCAACTGGTATTTCATAGCCTCAGTATGTCAGATCTCGAAGAGGGAACATTCTTCAAAATCGAATGTTTGCTGAAACCCTAGGTTCGCAAACCCCAATACTCAGAGAGAGAATAAGACAAATTGAATAATCATAACAACATAAGAGTTCGATTTGTCTTGGCAGTATATATATAACCTCTCAAAAATTCGACCCAAGCATCTTTTAATAATCATTTAAATAAATGATTAAATTCGCCCTTCTTAACTTAGGACAAATATTTAATAAATGGCGTCCATCTTTTAATGAATAAATAATTATTCATTATAATAAACATTCCTCTTTATTATAAAGTATTAAAAATACTTTATAATATGCCATTGATCATTAATATTTAAATATATTAATAAAGTGACTTTATAACATAAAGTCAAAATATTAATTATTTAATAATCATTAAATGCTCCATTATTTTCCATCTGCCCATCAAATTGACAAACTGGGTCGACTCTAAGCTAACCAGCTGAACCAAGTGCCCTGCCCAAAATAGCAGCTTCCGCCTGCTGACTTACTATAAATAGTAAGTATCTGAAAAACCTCTCTGAAAGAGTCTGTGAAGGCCCAACTTGAATCAACTGAAGGAGTAATGTTCCCGAACACCAGATAACTGCCTCAAATGATCCTCTACACACATCTGTTAGCCTACGAGGATCAGAGTTATAGGCTAACCTCAAATCCAGCTGTGCTGACTAGGAAGGGGACATTACAAATAGGCAAATTCTAGGGAAAATTAGAAGAGGGACATTGCACCTTCATATGGACAAAGACATTTGAGGCATAGTTACGAGACTCGAATTCGCCTCAGACTCGACAAGCTGATTTTGGACTTGGACTCAGACTTGGTGCAAAAACTTGACAAAGACTTGACAAATTGAAAAACCCAAGAAATTAAGAGATTTTTAAGAATTTAAAACTTGTTTCATGCACCATTTATTAAATAAACTTTAAAGAGACAATAACATCATAAAATAGAAGCTAATTTGATCACATACACAAGTATACATCAATCACATAAGTATAAAGTTAAATGCAAATTGTAGCTGAAGGAAATATTAATAACACACTTAGATATATAAAATTATAAATATTGTCAAATGTATACAAATTATGGCATAAAAAATTCCAAACAAATATCAAAATTAAAACTGGAATTGAGGTAATAAGTGGTTGTGTGTAGGGGCTTGTGAAGCTGGAGGTACCATTGCCTATCTAATTGTCTTCCAAATGGGACGATACTTACTCTTAACTCTCACATAGATGGATCTAATGACCTCCTTGGCCCTAGCCATTCCCTCATATATGTAGCCCATTGTGGGCTTCTCCCCATCAACAACTTGTAATAAAACCACTAAAGGCTCTGTGAACTACAATTATTATGAAACATTAGCATAAGTAAGAGTCAACAAAAATAAGAAAATAAAAGAAAAATATGATTAAAAATTAAACATAATGTAGAATTAGATTTTCATTTAACTTTACAATCTTTGCAGCAAGTACCCAAAATCTTGGCTCATCGAACATGCAATTTACCACATCAATCCCTGTAGTGGTTTTAGCATAGGATGAGGAAGTCCTTTCCTCACTAACAAACATATGTCTCAAAGTTCCCTTTGAAGCAAGGATTGTAATGTGATGAAATTTGTTGCATATCGGGTTATGCTAGGACAAGACAACTTCTTTTGCCTCATGTATTGCCTCATTAGGTTGAGGACCCAAGTGTGATTGTAGACGAATTTACAAATGTTTTTGGCTGACTCCACGCATGTTTTGATCCATGGAAGCTTGCCAAAATCCTCCAATAGGAGATCAAGGCAATGGGCAACACATGGAGTCCAAAACAATGATTGGTGTCTCTCCATCAATAGTCCACCTGCAGCAACATAATTTGCTGCATTATTGAAAATATTAGAGCCAATTTTTCAATTTTGCCTGAGTACACACGACAATGGAAACACCGTTAGGGTTAAGATAATTCAAAACCAGCAGATTACAAATAACTCGTTTATACAAGGAATGGCGCTTTCAATCTCAACGCGAAGCTGTCATAGCGAAGTTATCAGTGCATAAACAAATGCTGGCCCGAGAAGGTAGCTCTAACCAAGAATGCGCCCGGAGAGCGGCGAGCATATGGTCGGAGGATCCAGCTAACGCCAGCTGGCAAATGGCTTCGGCGTGGGAATGTGCTCAATCCGAGAGATGGAATGGGAGCTACCGCTATATTGGAGAATACAATACAATTCAAATAAAAGGTACTGAAAGTAAAACTCAACACCGGAGATAACCAGAAGCGGAGTGGGAATGGGAGCTACCATGAGTCTCAAGAATTACAAACGGTCGCAAGTAATGGATTTACCAAAACATGATAAACGGAATTAGGAAAACGGTACTTCACATTCAACACAATATCGAAGAAATGTACCGCCAAAACACTCGAGAATTAAGAGCAGTGCCGTAATTAAGAGGATTCTCCTTGCTTAACAAGAATGCCAAGACCCTTTACTTAACTCAAATACCAAACTGAATATTCAGTTTAAGACAGATCTGCACTTTAAAAAGGTAAAACAACAACCTAGCACCACACAAAAATGATCATATCTCACTCATTTCTAACCCTATTGACGTGAAATCAAATGCAAAACATTCAGTAGTGGTGGTGAAGATTGGTCCGCAAGCTTCCTCACGCAGGGCCCCTATTTATTTTTACTGCTGACTTCCAAAGCACTTTAAAGAGTGGAAGTACTTTGCAAACAGAGTGATTCTTTGAATTCACTTAGACTTCAGGCCAAATTCTGGAAACTTACGCAAATGAATTGTTAAGCCCTACATGGGAAAATAGATTGGAGCGATTACGGAACTAGTATTTTGTTTCTTGGGTGTGAGTAAAACAACCCTCTGACCATACAAAACCAAGCGGCAAATTGTGAGAAAATACAATAACTCAGCTACAAAATGTGAGAGAACCAGCTACAATGAAAGAGGAAACCAACTACAACTAAACCTCTCAACTGGTTGCTGTCTTTCAAGCAAGAAGAAGAGCCAAGCTAGGAGGCTTACATTCCTCGAAGCAATCCCAAAGCCAATCCGGCAGCATAACTTTGCAAATTCATTAGATAAACAAAATGAGGACCCCGAGCTCCAATTTATAACTTCCGAAGAGCTTTCTAGAAGGTGCGCCCTAATCCCACGCTGCTTTTAGGTTTAAACTTTGACCCAAACACTTTCTTCCCAATGGCGTACTTTCCTTGTGAAATATTAATCACTTCTCTTTTTTAAATAAAATATAATCTCCTTCAAAAAGGCGTCCATTTTCTCTTTGAGCAATTATAAACTTTAGAAATATTAAAATATTTCCTTCATGAGAAAATACCCCTCAAAGTCCCCTTCTTTAAAGCAACTGTTAAGTTATAACACTAGGCCAAGGGGTGTTTTAAAAATAAAACATTTTGACTTAAAATAACTTATATCTTCGAAATGAACCTCTTAAGCCAAAAATGAGAATTACCCAATGAATTGCCAGAAGAGGAAAGTTGACTGGATTGATGCCAACTGGACCACTGCTAAAATTAGAATTTACCTAAAAATAGTAAATTCTAAAGATGCTAGAATGCCAAAGAAAAACATACCAACTACTTGAGAGCCCTCACGAAAACCGAGGAAGGGAATCGAGGAATCCAAACACTCCAAGGCTCCAACAAAGCAAAACCACGAGATCTTCAAGAGAACCCATCAAGCGATTCCGGAAACCCTAATTCTGCGGGCTAGCCGACTAACTGCTTGGGAATAGGCTACCAATCAGCGAAAGTGAAAGAGCTAAAAGCAGGGGACACATTACAATTATCCATCACCACTTGCAGCACATTCTCCCCACCGATCTCAGCTAGGACTTCCTCTATAGCTTCACAAAGGAATGTGTCATTTTTGGCATGTCCTGAAGCATTAATTGATTTGATGAATACAGTGCCACCTGAAAAAGAAACAAAATCAATGATTCAATAAAGCATAAATTAAAATTATTAATCACTAAATCAATGCATTGTAGGAAGTACAATCACATGAGGAAGAAACAAGAAAATTCAGCAATGTACTATTTCTTCTATCAGTCCAACCATCGGTCATTATGGTGCAACCCTTCCTCATCCATATCAATCGTTGCTCCTCTATTGTGGCTTTTACATCAACCACCTTTTGTGTCAAAATTGGGCCCTTTATGTCATCCTCGTAGTTGTGTAAGGTTCGCCGGAGTAGGCCAATCTACGATAGCATGGATCTTCTCAGGATCCATCCGCACTCCCCCTGCACTGATAATATGGCCTAAGTATAGCAACTTAGTCATCCCTAAATCACACTTGGATTCCTTGGCATACAAGGACTCCCTCTCCAAAACGCTGAGTATTGTATCCAAATGAGCCAAATGCTCCTGCCATGCCCTATTGTAGATCAAAATATCATCGAAGAAGACATGTACATATCTCCTCAAATGTGAGTGGAAGACCTTGTTCATGGTGGACTGGAATGTCGCTTGAGTGTTGGTTAGCCCAAATGGCATAACCACAAACTCAAAGTGTCCACAATGACAGCGGAAAGCAGTCTTCTCAACATCCTGCTCACGAACTCGAATCTAATGATATCCCGATCTCAAGTCTATCTTCGAAAAGTAACAGGCACCATGGGGCTCATCAATAAGCTCATCTATACGGGGTATGGGATATCTGTTCTTAATAGTCCTCTTATTCAGCTCAAAAGATTTTTTCACTGAAGCCAATTTAGCAACAGGGGTAGAGGGTTTGGAACTATGAGTAGCCGAGGGGGCGACATTCACAGGGAGATTCTCCCTAGCTGCAATAATCTAAGGCAGAGGCCTAGGGTTAGGCTTCGAATTAGGATTAGCTTCAACTAGGGGTTCTTCCACATCAACACTTAGATTTGGGTTTTCCCACCTAGTAGCTAGTGGGTTGCCATGAGGGTTAAGAGCTAAGGCATACTTGTAGAGGGCTAGAATAAGACCCTGGTGCAATGGGGGAGTTGCCCCATTCTTGATATTTTGTTGCAAAGAAGATAATAGATAGAAAGGCAGGTTAGTGCGAAAGGTGGCGGAAGTTCAAGTTGCACATATTTGTTTTGGAACCGTGTTAGCTTCTCTCCATCATGAAGAAAATTCTCCACAAACATCTGATGGCCGGCTCCACTTTTCTTAGCAACTTTTCTTCCCTCATTCACTAGACTTGTCGCCTCAGCAATGAGCTGAGCAGTGACATCAAATTTCACTCCCCCTATAGTCACCTACCCTTTTCTCAATGAGTTTGTGAATTTGGCTGTCAGACTTTTGTTGTAGCCTTTCATAGCCTCAAAGAATGAGACCATTCTCACCCTTCGAAGTGTTGATGTTATTGTGCAGCATCGGGTGTCACTTCCAGCCCGATCTCCTTTACATTATTGAATAAATTAAATAATAGCCGTTGGCTATTTAATTTATAGAGATAGGGATTTGATGAAGAGGCACGCCCTTCGTATTAAATGATAATTAATTATTAAAGAGGCTCGAATTCATGAAGAGACGCAATTCTTGGTGAGGCCAACCTCTTGCATATTATGGACATGATTTAATGAAAGGGCACATTCTTTTATAAAGGCCAACATGATAATACCTTGAAGGGTCACGTCTTCTACCTCATCTTGTATATATGCTCGATGGAGTTTCATTGTTTGATAGTTCAATTGTTGTTCATCATAGTTCATCATACATAGTGTGAATTTTGTAGAAGAGCAGATCGACATTCTGTAGAATTGCAGATCGATATTGTATAGAAGGCTGAGTCATTTCATTGCTGTGATTGCATCAGATTGTGGTGCTTACTCTTGGCCTCAATATCGGCCTCTTTGTAAACGAGACATTCTTTGTGATTCAATATATAAGTGATATATTGTTGCTGGGTTTTTCTCCCTCAAGTGGAGGGTTTTCCTAGGGTATATGCTGTGTTATTGTGTCTGATTTTGAATTAATTTTTTGTGCTTTACATCTGATCATAAAACTAACACAAAGCAACCTCTAGAGGTCGGCATTTTGCTTGAGAGCCATGCAGTTGGGAGGTTCAGTACTTTTCCTTGGCGCTCCCATCTTGGAACTCTGTAAACTTTTAGAGCTTTTCTTTTGCAACCCTTTCTTCATACCACCACAACACCTAGACACCCAACTAGGCTTACAGAGAGCACAATGCAAAGTATTTGGAAGATGAAATTGTTTAGGAATATTTAATGAGAATTGGCATATGGAAGAGACCTCATACACGATTCTTGCAACATAATTAGAATGATTACCTTTCTGATAATAAATGTATCCAGATTTTTCATAACAAGCTAAACCTCGATTAAGAGGTGGGAAATGATGTTTGGCACATTGAAATATTGTGATATGACACCAGCCTTACCAATGTGATTAACCATGTGATCCTAGGAATTCTTGGGAATGATAGCACCTGTGGATATCTTCTTAATACATATCGTACCAAGATTACCATCATTAATATTTGAGCCCCTTTCAACATCAAATCTAAAAGTCCCCCTATACGGACCCATTATCAAAAACTTATAAGTTATAAACATTTTCATATTTGTCTTTTAACACCTTGTCTTTCATTGTCGTTGGCAACTAGAAAAACTCCCATCTGGTACACACATTGCACATGAGGGCCATGTTGGCAGCATTGTCAGTAGATTGATTTCCTTCCCTAAACATGTGTTGGATTCAACAGTGAGTGAATAAATTCATAAGTTCCTTACAATTGTCTATTTTATCCTTTAGTTCCCAAGGAACCGCTATACCACCTTTCAATATGTCAGTTATAAGTTTTGAGTCTCCTTTTAGGATGACCTTTTGAAAACCAAAATCTCTTAGCGTCTTAATTCCTCCCCACATTGCCATGGCCTCAACTTTGTTGTTGGTGCAGATACCCACATTTTCCCCATATCCCACTATACAATCTCCAAGGTGATTTCTCATCAAACCCCTTGCCCTTGCAAGGCTGGGATTACCTTTTGAACACCCATTGAAGTTGCATTTTATCCAATCCCTCTTGGGAGGAGTCCACACTGTAGTCTTCCTTGAGAGATAAGAAGACTAGTTGATATTGGCAAGGTCCTTCTTTATGCTCCATAGCTGCTCGATTCTTATTTCTTTATAAGTGGGCATAACCTTTGAATAGCTGTACCCCAACACTTTCACATTTTCCTGTATTTGGGATTTTATTGACATACATAACTCATTGTTGTTCCTCTCTGTTTCCCTAAAAATCCAATTGTTTCTTTCCTTCCAGATTCCCCATGATATGAAAGGAGGGCAGTTAGATTTTTTATCCACACCTTGTCCCAATGAAGATCTTTGCAATCAATTAGAGCTTTTTCCAATTCCTTATAGGAATTTTTGACCGAGAAGCAGCCAAAAGAATTCTTAATCCCCAAACATTCATCCTTCATATCTTTAGAGAACCAAGTCGCCTCTGCAATGAGGCTGTTAAGCCTTTGCACCCTAGGCTAGTTTTGTTGTCTTTGACCTCTCAAATTGGCACTCCTAAGTAGGTTGTTAAGTTCAATTCACTTTGGTTCATCTTCTTCCCAATTAATGTAATTAGCTACCTTTTTGCCACAAATTCTAGTCAAACTCTGTTTCAGGGGGTTGAGGCCATTTAAAGAAGAGAGAGGGGGCTCACAGATCCAAGGGTCCCTCCAGAAATCAGTATCCTTCCCATTGCCAATATGCTTTCTCACACCTAATTTTAGCACACTTTTGGTTTTGATAAGGTGGTTCCAAAAGACAGATCCATAAGGCAGATCAAAAGAAGTGAGGAAATAACTAGGTTCACTATTCCTAAGGTATTTAGCTTGGAAGTTCTTAACCTAGTCCTTGGTTCCTTCCAATAGGCTTCACCCCATCTTGGCAGTGAGAGCTTTGTTGAAGAGTTTAATTCTCCTTATCCCCAATCCACCAACAATTTTAGGAGCACACACCACCTCCCATCCAACAAGCGCCAATCTGTTTTTTTCTTCAGTGCCAGATCACAAGAATCTTCTTTGGATTTGTTCAATTTTTTCCACTATGAAGGTAGGGATTTTAAACAAAGACAAATAGTAGACCAGGATGTTTTGAAGAGAATCTTTCAGCAGTTGGATCTTCCCTGCTTGGCTTAGGAGTTTACCTTTCCATCCAACTAACTTTGTTTGGACTCTTTCAATTAAGTGATTCCAATAATTATTTTCCAATTTTTTAGAGATCAAAGGAAGGCCAAGGTAAGCAGCAGGCAAAGTAGCTTCATGATAGCCCAAAATCAGCACCACTCTTTCTTTCACAATGTGATCAGCATAGAAAAAGTATAACTTACTCTTATTATAGTTGATATGTTGACCCGAGGTAGAAGCATAGTCGTTTAATAAAGATTTCCAGTGGTTGGCTTCACCAATCGAGGCTTCTCCAAACATAATTCTATCATCAACAAACTATTGATGAGAGTCAGGTGGGAGGGATGAAGCAGCCTTGACTCCTTTCAGCACTTTAGAATCAATGAGTTTTTCTATTTCTCCATCTGCAGCTCCTTGTCTAAGGCCATGAGAGTTGGGGGAATTCACTAAAACTATTAACTTAACTTGGTGAGCAATTTGAGGAATCTTCCCAATCCAAATTTTATGAAAACAACTCGGAAGCCAAGAACTTTGTCATAAGCCTAGTATGTCAATTTTTAAGCCATCCCCAAACGTTACTTAGGTCCTTGAGTAGATGAGTCTTTGACACATCCAAGATATTCTACTTTGAACAAAACCTTTCTGGAATGGGCTACTTTTACCAAAATAATTTATCACCAATTACCAGAAGTATACATTGGGTTCACAATAATTCAAGCGCATGGATGATCCTTACTCATAGGGTAACTCGAGAGTTAACCATCAGACCTTCCCGATCTCAAAATCCTCGATTAACAGCCAGTTTCACAAATTTATCGAAAAAATGGGGAAACCCTCTGGCCTTGGGGCTTTTGAAGCCAAAAAAAGACAAAGATAATTCCTGGAAGAAACAACCTGCTTCCTTTAGGTCCTATTCTAATAACCTTAGGCACTGAAGCATCAAATACTGATTAGAATCCCTGGTTCATTCTGGAAGGAAGTAGAATAAGCCCAACAATTTTCTTTTAGGCCCAAGGCCATTAGCGTCTAGGTCTTATGTTGTTCTTCTTCTGTGTTTCATTGGGACTGATGGAAGAATTTGGTATTTTCCCTTTGAAACCCTATACCTGATTTTTTGTTTCCAAAAAATCCCTTGTTGTCTTAAAAGAAGTATTCCTGAATGAACTTCTTCATCCACCAGCAGTCCATCTGCTACCTTCTTCAGCGCTCCCTGTAGTGGATAGATGAAATGCTTTGTTCCATCCTCTCTTTGGTCAGCTTCTCCACCAGGAGAACAACTGCCACTGTGGGTTTTGAACCATTACAATAAGGGAGCAAAGTCAAGATGGAAGTCCAATTGTTTAAATCTGAAGTAAAGGGCCTTTTTAGGTCACATTTCTCTTGAGTGGATGGCATTATGGTCAGGACCAGAACTAGTCTAGGTTGGGCAAGATGAAAAGTGTTGAAAATATTCTAATGGTAGAATAAGGAAGGTATCCAACTTCACTTGAATCAGTTGATTACCAAGCCTCTTGTCGGACCATGTGAAATGGAAGCCCAAAAGGGGAACATAAAAAATCCCAACAAAATTAGAAAAGCCAGCCAGATCCATCATACTTTTAGAGTAGTCATCAAGTCCCCCCAACTTCTCTAATGGTAAAAGCAGCGAGTTGAAGTCTCCACCCAACATCCGACAATCCTCCTTTCTACTCTTTATAGCATCATTCAAAAAATCCCATAACTGCAATCTATCCCGACAGAAATTGGGAGCTTAAATATTGATTAAATTCCATTTTTCCAAATAAGATAGGTCTTCAAGGGACACTATGAGACAATTCTTTCCAGAGAATCCCAAAGAACCTTTAAATTTCAAGGGATTCCATAGAGTAACAATGCCCCCAGAAGCCCCTTCAGCTTCACTCTAAAAGTAATTAGCACTAGGCTAGATATTCAAAACAGCCTTGTCAAAGGTCTCTTTCTTCATTTTAGATTCTTGAAGGAGCAAGATGTCAACTTTGTTATCCAAAATACACATTTTGACCAAAAGTTGTTTATAAGGGCTATTAAGGCCCTTGATATTCCTGGAGAGAATTTTCATATTCATAACTAATCTGTAACAGAGACACTTGGAAGCTGTTATGAAAACAGCCAACATTACTTCTTTTTGGACTAAGGACTCATGGTTGAGCCCAAAGTTTTTTTTTCTGCCTGAAGCCACATCACACACCGTGTCT
This sequence comes from Sequoia sempervirens, assembly GCA_007258455.2. NCBI lineage: Eukaryota > Viridiplantae > Streptophyta > Pinopsida > Cupressales > Cupressaceae > Sequoia > Sequoia sempervirens. The sequence goes on from VDFB02278198.1 coordinate 56,957, forward strand.
TCGTTTCTAGATTCCTTTTGAGAAGGTCTTCCAACCTTATTTCCTCCCCCTACATCTGGTTTCTTTTTCTTTTTTGACTTGCTTGTAGCTTGTGTGCAATCTTCTTCATCTTCTCTGTCACTGGGAGAAGGGGAAAACCTAAAATAGCCAATGAGTCCTTAATATTCCTTCCTTCCTTTTGAGACAAAAAGGAGATGTCCCCCAAGGAATGAGAAGGGGCAGGAGGTTATTTAGCAAGTTGTGGCACAATTTCCCCTTCCTTAGCCCCATCCTCATCATTTTCACTAATATCAACCTTTATAGTAACCAATCTATTATCCGCCCTTTGGTTCGTTTCCAGCTTCTCATGAGAGTTTTCATCTAGATTCACCTCATCAACCTTTGTCTTCCACCTTGCTTCACACCAGGGATTGGATTTTTCCCTTCCCTTGCAGCTAATCCTTGCTTTCTTTGATTCCAAGACCAAGAAGGCTTAGGGGCCTTGCTGCAGCATCTCGATCCAGCAAATACAAAATCGTAGGGGAGAATCTTTTAAAATTCTCCCACCCCTAAGAATTCATCTTGTCTAGGGGACTTCAAATCAACCTTAATCCTTAATATGGCTCAATAACTTGATGGTCTCCATTAAACACATTTCACAACCTCTGATTACAAAGTCGAAGATGGCCGTTCTCAAGAGAAGAACTGTCTTGCTTTTCTCTGAGAATATTGGCTAAAATTGATTTCAGAACATAGAGGTAGGCAGAAAGTTTATCACCACATTAACACAAAAGCAAAAATAAGTTGACTTTTTTTTAACCTTTCAATAGCTAGGAGCTTTGAAAATTGGTAATCATTTTAAATGGCCCTCCCTCAAGAGGTAGCCCAGAAAAGTCACGAGGTCCATAGCATTAAGTTATATATAGTCAAATATGGTTTCCATTTAATAATAGAGGAAATTATTAACCAACATAAAAGCCAGGGCCTCCCGTTGAATCTTTAACAATCTTGTAGACAACAAAGAAAAAAGGAAAATGCTCCGCTGAGTGATCACTTACTTTTAAATTCCAAATAAAGCAACCCAAAGCCACCTGAATGTTTGGCGGATGCCAAAAATGCCAACAAGACCTTATCACCATAGCCTTCATCATCAATGTTTAGGCTAATCTCAAGACCTATTGTGACTGGAAGGGACTCCTGTTCAATTTCTACTCTGCAACACCCACCTTAATTCAAAAGGACACTTCTTTGAAAACGATTTAAACCAAATATGGGGACAGGAACTAGTAGAATACCAATGCATTCCTGCATGAAAGGGGTAGAGGTCGAGAAGTACCAAATGGGGGGACAACATTATTGGAACAGCAAAAGCAGGCAGCGCCAGACTAGGGACTAGTTCCTGGTGGGGGGTCTTTGTGAGTGCCCGGGGTTCGGACATGAGCAGAACAGGAGGAAATTGGAAAAATAGGAGGCTGAAATTTCCAGTAGTGTGCCAAATTTCTTTTCACAAAAAGAATTGGTCAACTTTTGGGTTATGTGATTGATCTATTCTTAAAACTTATCTTGGACAAAAGTGTAAAATATATGAAATTTCTCAACGTGAGCCATCAAATGTTTATGACTTGTTTTCACTTGAATCACAGATTATTCAATTACCTAACAAAGTATCCATTGCTGGAAAAAGCAAGACAATGAATACTTTTCAATTTGAGTGGAAAACCAAAAAAATGAACAAATTATTGAAACTTTTAATAAGATTGGAATCTAGTAGTGTCCTAAGCCTGGGTGGGGCAATTGCTCCAAAAGTGACCTTTTTAAAACTTTTCCTCCTTGCCAGGTAGTCCATGGATTTACTGTGCATATGTGAATGATTAAGACCAGTCAATGCCCAAATATTTCTTTGATTAGTAAACTCTACAATTTTTTTTAAACATACAATTTTGAACTGTTCTCTCATGCTCAAAACAAAAAATCCATCCTCACACTTATTGAGCATTCCACCATGGCACAGCTCCGCAATACACCAAAAGACTGTTAAGAAAACATTCAAAATTTTGCAAAGTTCCAAAATCTTCACTGCTCCAAAATTGCCACATGATTTATGATATTGCTTGCCAAGAGAAATACCACTCATTAGATGAGAAAATAGAAAATAAGACAAAGTATGAACAAAATACTAATTGCATAAAAGCATTTGTAAAATTTCATTAAAAAATATACTATTACTAACTTTATCACAACGATATGGTCTTATGGATCAAATGGAAACCTTATTGTGAAATCATTTAGCATAACAATTAATATTAACTTACATTCTTTTGGTAATGTTGAAAGCAAGACACTTGCAACTCACAATTTTTGTATTATTTGGAAAACCTGACAACAATGGCCTACCAACTCACTACAATTTCTTAAAAAAACAAATGAAGAGGCATTAAGTGCTTTCCCTTATAGATCTGGAATAAGAAAGATTTTCACTTGAATAAGAAACAAGGATTTCGATGTCTTGAACTCCTGTCCTCCACCACAAAGAAGCAAACAATATTTTTATAATATAACAACGAAGATCATAATGAACCTTTCATCTACTGCCTTCTCATTCAAAACTGGGCCCTTTATCTCTCTGTCATTGGGGGCTTTGATCCCCATTCTGGCAACAACAATAGAATCTATTAAATTTTTCCACTAAAGATATTTACAACAAAATAAGGGTATTTTAAATTAAGAAAGAAAAAAGAACCCACTTTTAAAATTGAAGAGACAAATAAATTAAAAATTATATTTTTAAACAAAAGACCAAGATTAATTATGAAGCTGCATGAAATTTAATCAAACAATAGAACAAAATACCTCCAACCACATTCCTTGCCACTTGGTGTTTGTTTCATGATGTATGATCTCAAGGTGATGGTTGAGGACCTAGAGAAGTGCATCGTACAATATAGGAATTTAACCTCAGTTTGCAAACTCGTTGTGTGAACTCAAATGAAGTGAAGGAAGTTTAAGTAGAAGTGTCTACGTAGCCCATGTGTAACAACACCCCCTGATTTTTTTTTTTTTTGAAGTTTACCAATTGATTCCAAGCAATATCTCATACAAATGACATTAATTATGCAGATTTGAATAAGCATAAACATTGAAAGATTGCATCATCAAAACCTCAGTTGTTGCATTTTAAAATAAGAAGATTTCATTCATTTACCAGCACTGCTGTTGCAATTGTATGACCCCAAAACACACTAGAATCACTCAATAAGACAACCACTGAAACCAACTATCATTAAAAAATAAAAATGAAAATACCTCAAGGGATTTGCATTTTGAGTCCATTACAGTCCTGCTGTTGCAATTTTCTGAGCAATAACAGTTAGTACAGGGCTTAATATCTTATCAGCACTCACCCACAAAGGCACTCAGCTGCAACAATAAATCATATAGGTTCTTCCCAACATCATTAACCACTTTAAATCTGTCCTGACCTACAGTTCTGCCCATAAACAATAGTCCACAATCATTTCTAAGCACTATAAACCAACTCAAACCTGCTGTAGCTGAGCAAAGGTGCTGAAAAGACCCAGGGGCGATTTAGAGATTAATTCATTTTAATTTTCTGAGCACTCTTATATGCATTCTATCACCTGGAAAAACCTATTGCTATCCTAGGCGCCTCCCTTGGAATGGTTTGCAACCACAATCATGCCCCAAAATCTGACACACTTCCAAACTCCTCCCTGCAGCTGTACGGCCTGCCTAGTGGGGCAATTTTGTTCTAGAAAATAAAATCCTTCATTTTAAATCCTGCAATCTCCTTCAATAGGGTCACCCAACATAAGGAAGTCAATGGTAAAAAACCCAAAAGCACAGCTTCATTCCATTAATCAACACATGCCAAATGGAGGGGTACAGCCTGTCCTTGCAGTGGTATGGCCCAGGTCTGAAAATCCTACAAAATCCTCCAAAGAAGCACTCTAAAATGGTACCAAAATCATTACCAACATTTCCAAAATCACATATCAAAATACCTTAATAATTTTCATCCTTTGAAGAAACAATGTGTTTCTTTAATGAAAAACACCAAACCAGCTAGGATGGATCTTGCACCATCAAAATTAGTGAAGATTGACGAGGGTTGTCCTCAATCAATTCCTGGAAGAACTCAATGTTCACTTTGACAACATCTTGTTATGTGTGCAAACTTGAATGAATGAAATGAGAGCCCAAAACCCCATTATATAGAGTTGGAAGGAAAAATGACCCTTTTAAAAATTTAAATATTTTATCTTCCTTTGAAAAGGCCCTTTTTATAATTTTAAAACATCTTAAGTACCCATACTCTTTTCCCTAAGCGTCCAACTTGGGAAAATATAATTTTCCTTTGTAATATTTGCTTTTAATCCATGTCCCACCTTTTAACGGGGACAAGTTCCTTATCGGCAATAAGTTTCCTGACTCTGGGACAAAGGGGCCCCACTCTGACGGGCGGGGGGACGGCGGCGGGGGGGCGGGAGGGGGGACAGGGTGTATATACTATATACTATACATATGGTACTTAAAATGCTAGTTATGAAAAGATGTATAAGACTATTAAGAAGTAAAATAGCAAAATTGAAATACTAAATTAGTACTTGAACATTGAACATTGAATATTGAAGCTTTCAATATCAAATTACTAATTAGAAATTAGAATAGTAATACTCAATACTAGAATGTAACGATTGTTGAATTGGCAAATGGAGTATTTCTATTATATTATATCAAAAATATTTGATTATAAAGATGATTACAATGAGTAGCATGATTATATGATATCAAAACAAGTACAAAATCAAAATGTCAAAATGACAAAACGTAGTGGAGGCAGAGGCCTCTAATCATCCCTCGGGAGGTCGGAAAACTCCTCATCACTGGAACCACTGGACTCCTCAAGGTCAAGATTTGCCAAAGGAACACCAACCAGCCCTATATCTGAAGCATCCTCATCCTCATCAATCTGTGATGGCTCCTCTGGCTCTATCGTTGTGCATTGGCCACTTGGGTATCCTTCTCTATCAATTGACCCAATACTCTATCCCTCTCTGCCAACTTCTCCTCAAGAGCTGCCACTCTCGTTTGCTCAGCTGCCAACTGCTCTTATAACTGTACTATGATGGTTGATTGTATTGCGATTTGGCAATTCCAATAAATTTGATGGGGGTCTGGGGCAACGCCTCAGGCCGGGTCACTCTCGGGGTTAGTGCGCTTAATCGGGAAGGCTGGCGCCTCTTGCGGGAAGTTTGGGTGTGCCACACCGGGCTATCAGGCGCGGGGTCTGGGGGCGCTTCGCCGTCAGGGCAGCCAAGGTCCGGGCAGCGCGCCGGCGCTGCCTCGCTGCGGCTGTGGCGGGGTTTAGGGTAAAGGCCTCGCCGCTGGCATCTACTTAACACTTTTGAAACCACTCGAAACTACATCACGCACCTCATTTTCATGATTTTTCCACAGGTTCTGAATAGTGCTAACGAAGCCGAAAAATACATATTTTGCATTGTTTCTCTTAGACTTTACTTTCTCCTGGTCGATGCTTGGTACGACAATGGATGGGTCCCACATGCCCTTAGGGTTCGAATAGAACTAATAAAATATTAAAAAATGTTTTAATTTTTTTTATTTTATTTGCTTTTATTGCCGCCATGGAGACGCTTCCATTGGCCAAACAGACCACAAAACATCTCAAAAACCGAGCCTTTAACGTCATCGCCCGCCGACCGGCCGAAGACGCCTCGAGGGAGACCTTCCCAGCCGTGACCGTACGCCCCGGACCAGCGCCCCCGAGACCGTGCCGCCCCGCAGCCTGAGTAATGGTGGCGCCAGCTGAAACGCCGGACGCTGCCCCACGCTCTCTCCGGACGCCCTGGCTTCCGACGCTTTTAGGGTTTAGAGGGGACGCCGGCCCTGGGTTCACTCCAAATACTTTCATTTCCCACATGGGCGTCCGAAACCTGGCTAGTCCCACTTTTAAAAACAACTTAAGTCATTCATCTAGTAATGGGGACCAAAAATTGATATTAAATATAAAATGACTTAAATCATTAAACTTGCCAAAACGGACCCAAAAAGTGTCGAAGACCAAATTGCCAATTTTGCTATGCCAGAAATAGAAACTGCATTGAACTGCTGAACTACTGCCAAGAATAGCACTGCTAGAAATAACACTTACTAAAAATAGTAAGTGACTCCAAACTCATTTTAACTACAAATTGGGCAGCCATTGCAACTTACTAAAAATAGTAAGTCCAGAAAAAACATCTGATGCAAATGCGTGTTACACCATTCTGAAGCTCTCTGAAAACCCAGAAAGACCCAAAAACCTCTCTGCAAAACAACTGCATGCAAACCCCTGAAAGCACAAAAGAAACCTCCAAGTAATAGGAAACCCAAATTTCCACTTCCGCCTAGCCTACGGGCCAACGGGATAGGCTGATGATTATTAGAAGAGACTATTGTCGAGAAGGGGACATTACAGTTTATCACCAAAAACATTGCCAATTTTTTTCAAAAACTCGCCCCTAAGTTTTTAGGTGAGTGACTTGGCAGCTATTTTTCCTCATGAGTTATGCAAGTTTTCAGTGAGTTTTAATATGTGGTCCAGTTATCTCCTAAATACTACCACACCAAGAGTGATAGGCTTTGAACAAGTTAAATTTTTTTTTATGAAGTCATGGAAAAGGTCAAGGGCTTTAGCAGACGTAATCTTTTATGAAGGTAATTCCCCACCATGCCTAGGAAAGCTCAATGGTTTTAAAGGTATCTGGATATGCTCATTAAAGCCAGAAATTTAGCCAGAATCTATGCTTTTCAGGAGGATGTATAATCTTTCCACATTGGGGCAAAGCCTCAGCTACTAATTCTTATTTCACAACTGTCATAATTCGCACCTTTTAGTCTAAACAGTATGGTAAAAGCTATGTACAGAACACACATAGGGTTCACTAGTTGGAGCAATGGAGCATAATCATAAATAAGACAGAATGTTCGCAGAACTTGAGTTTGATATGGTACAAAGCTTGTATTAAAGAAAAAAGTTTCCGGAAATAGTAATTAGTTATCGATGGTTGAGTTCCATCTGTTTCCTTGCAAGAGTAATCCTTTGAAATTCTGTTCATAACCTCTATAGTATATGAAGTATCTTGCATTTGAAATGAAGATTTTTTTAATCTCTGTGGTTAAGTCTCCTTTGCAGTAATTGGCAATGTGAATTGATGTTGACAATATTTTCTATTGACTGCATGCAGTGAAGATGCTATAAAAGATTTAAAACAGTGCTTGGATAATACTGGACAGCATGCAAAGCTGGTTGAATCATTTCTATCTGCATTACGTTATCGTTTGCTTATTGCTGGTGCATCGACTAATGACATATTAGAACAATATGTTTCAACTATCAAAGCTCTTCGAACTATGGATCCAACTGGTGTATTCCTTGAAGCAGTTGGACAGCCAATTGGGGAATATCTGAGAGGAAGGAAAGATGCCAGCAAATGTATTGTAGCGATGCTTACTGATACTACAGGAGGTGAGAACAGTTCAGGAGATGTAAATGAAGGCATTAGCCTGCTCGAGGAGCTGAGCAGAGATACAGCTAATCGTGAAAATGGCGATAGTGATGATGATTATAATGCAGAGGATGAGAAATCTTGGGCTGCATTCGAGCGGTAAGCATTTACTTAGTATTAAAGCCAAGTTTGTTTTAATTGGAGGTTTTTGTCAGAGGTTGGTATTTTGTGGTAATATTATTTGATTGGTGTAGTTGGGAGCCTGATCCTGTGGAGGCAGATCCATCCATAGGAAGCAGGAATAGGAAGCCAGTTGATATTCTGGGTATGTTGGTTGGTATATTTGGGTCTAAAGAGCAGCTTATAAATGAATATTGCAATATGTTGGCTGAAAAATTATTGAACAAAATTGATTATGATGTTGAGCGTGAGACTCGAACTCTGGAGCTGTTTAAGGTAAAATTAAACCTGTTCCTAGTAGGTACTAAGTGCTCTTTTAATTCATGTAGGAGAACATAGTTTCATACTAGGAACTTAATATTGTTGATTATTTTTTAGTTTTACTACTATAGTTGCTTTCCAATAACTAAGCTCTTATGATGGATTAGTTCTTTTTCAAAATTTCCTTAGATACTTTTTGGAGAAGGAAGCATGCAAAGATGTGAAATTATGATCAATGATTTAACTGCCTCAAAAAGGACTAATGCAAATATCAAGACTACGGCAAAACAACGAAATCAACATGAAGGTAATCTTTGGCATTACATAGTGAGTCACAAAGTGATTCATGGCAAAGGTAATGACCCCAATTAATTTAATGCTCTTGAAATGAAAAAATTGGTTGTTTGTGCTGGTAAAATTATCTGATGAAACTACTTTTCTTCTTGAGCAGATCAACAGAACAAACTTGAAGAAGACAAGCTATTGCTAGATATAGTTGATGCAACAATTCTTTCTTCATGCTTCTGGCCGATATCACAGGTTAAATTTACAGTCTATGGTTCTTGTAGGTCCATTTGATTTAAGATTTGCATTATTCACTGTGTATGGAGGGAAATGTGTGTAACGTAAGGCATTGACAAAGGAAAGTTTTAATAGATCTTTTCATTATTGTCAAGGTATAATAATTATATTAAAATCAAGTCATTAGTTTTATTTAATATATGTATTAAGTTTATAACAGGTGGCTTTTCTTGAGGGGGCAAATTCTTCTGGCCTCTTTTTTTCTCTATTTCTCAGATTAATATCTAATACCCTTATGCTTTGAGGGATGTCTTTTTGTTTCTCTTTTATGAGTACCAGATTATGAACTAAGCTGTTACGTTTTGCTTTGAGATCCTTCCTCATCCTAACAAGTTCCATACCATCCATTCTAAATACATTCAAGACCATATGTGTAGTGTTTCATACTTAGCTCTGCTATCTCTAGCTTTTTCTTTAGCTGTTCTGAAATTGTCCAATAGATTTACAAAAATATTCTCTATGTTAGGAAAATTTATTACGTTTAAGCTAGCTTTTCCAAATCTGACGTGTGTTGGTCATATTTGGGCAACTGTAGGTTGTGAGAAATCTAATCCATGTCTTTAGAAAATAAAAAATCATGTTTTGCATGTAGTTGTTAACTGGACCATCTGAAATTTAATCATTTCATCACTATGTGCTATTTTAATGTTTGGAATTTATAGAGTTTGTATTTTCAAAACATTTCCATTTGTTTTATACTGAATCTTGCCTTGTGCATAGTCACAAATCAATGTAAAGTCTCACATTTGTGTTTTTAGCAGTGAGAATACAAGCATAGATAGAATAAAAAGAATC